>NC_069485.1:21496493-21562288 GCF_026875155.1 Cherax quadricarinatus
AAAGACCTGGGAGTGTTTCCATGTCGGGGGAAATCTCACCTTAAAAGGCCCATAACTTTGTATCAACCATTTTGCTAGAAAAATGACGGGAGGATAATAGAACCTTCAAAAAAAGGGAGGCCAAGCCCAGATGAAACTCTTCAGGCCCACTTGTTTCTATTCGGGCTGGAATTTTGCTGCACAAACACCCACCTTTAAAAGGCAGGGAAATTGCTGCCCTAGAAAATTTGACAAAAGAACCTTCACGGCGCTCATACAGAGATAAAACACCTCAATTACTTGGACGTTTGAGGTTCCTAAAACGGGTTTTCCCCGGGAAATTCGGGGGCGGGAGATACTTTATTAATACCCCCGGAGAATCCTAGAGGGACTAGTACGGAATTTGGGCCACACAAAAATCACTCACTACAAAGCAAAAAAATTTGGGCAGCCCGAAGCAAAAACCCCCCAAATTTAAAAAAGCGGGGGTGCCCACAGCACGTTAAAGACCAAACAATAAGGGGCCCGGGGCCCCGAGACTTTTTAAACCCTCCTCCCAGCAACATAAGGGGGATTAAAAACCCGACCCCGGGCATTCTTCAAGCTGGCACGGGACAACACCTAAATGTGGGTTCCTGACCCCCGGGGCTGGGGGCTCTACTTTGGGTTTTGGGCCGTGCAGCCAAAACAACAGCCTGGTTAAACAACCGATCCACCAGGGGCCCTGGCCCACAGACCGGGGCCCGCGGGGGCTTTTGC
The DNA here is from genome assembly GCF_026875155.1 of Cherax quadricarinatus. Taxonomy (NCBI): domain Eukaryota; kingdom Metazoa; phylum Arthropoda; class Malacostraca; order Decapoda; family Parastacidae; genus Cherax; species Cherax quadricarinatus. The sequence goes on from NC_069485.1 coordinate 21,497,232, forward strand.
CCCCCCGGGAAACTTTCTCCGGGTAAACTCCAGGAAAACTTTTTTCCCTTTAAAAATTTAAAGGGCTTTAAAAAGGGAAAAAAGGGGGAAAAAATGTTTTTGGGTAAACCTAGAAAGGGAAAAAATCAGAGGTGTCTCCCAAAAACCCCCCAAAATTTAAAGCATGCCTGTTTTTTAATGGGGAAAAATGGGAGGATTTTGGTCTATTTTTAAAGCAGTTGTACAAAAATAAGAAGTGAAAATTTCTTTGCAAAAGTGGGAACCAAAATTTTATGCATTAAAGGGCCCCAAGTGGGGGAGTTGGCTTGTTTCATTACAACTTAAAAAGTAGGCCCTTTTAGTGGGGCAATTTGGCTTTTTTAAAGGCCCCAATCCCCGGTTAACTTTTGGACAAAAAAAAGGCCTTGGAATTAGTTAGCAATTGGTTTTTTAAAGGGGATTTTCCAAAAAAAAACAACCCAACAGTTAAGGGGGCAATTTAACAAATAAAAAGGGTTTAAACCTTGGGGTTTAAAAATAAATTAAAACCGGGAGGAGGCTTTTGGGTTTTGGGGCCGAAACCCCTTTAAAAAATCTAAATACCAGACAGAAGGGGCCCACCCAAATTTTTCCCAAAGGGGTTTGGGGGGGGTTGGGGGGTTGGGGTGGGGGGGGGTTTTTGGGGGGGAAATTTTGGGGGGGGGGGGGGGGGGGGGGGGGGGCCCCCAAAAGGAAAACTTTATCCCAATATCAAAAAACAAAAAGTTACCTCCAAAAAGGGGGTTACAAAAGCACAAAAATAAAGTGACGGGGGGCAGAATTTTTTTTTCCCTCCCCCAAAAAAGCAAGAGGAGGAAGTCCCAAACAAAAAGGGTAGCCCATTTAAATAAGATTTCAGGCAAAGAAAGGAAGATTTTTTATCTTCTCCCAAGGGGAAATCTTTTTCTCTAAAACGTAATGCCTAAAATTAAAGGGATTTTAAAATGGAAAGATTGGAAGAGCTTGCTAGATTATCAGGTTCTGGGAAAATCATAATTTTAAGGGGATTGCCGGCTAATTTGGCACCTTTGTTACATGTAAAAAGGGGAAGACACCACATAGCCTTTAAAAATTGGGGGACCTAATCGTAATAAGGGAACAATAGTACGATAGTGATAATAACTCGGACACAAAGTAGCCAAAACGAAAAGTTTTGCAGCTAATGCGGAAATGTTTGGCCACGGGGTAGTTTTAAACCTTTTGTTGGATGTGGTGATTAAATGAAAAGGGCGTAAACCCAAAACGTAACAGCATTACGGGTTCCGGGATCACAACGAACCTTCAAAAAACAAATACCCTTTAAAATGAATAAAGGGTTTACAAAGGGGAGATCCTGCATACTCAAGTTATCTGGCTTTCCCCTCGAATAAGAAGGCCCGGTCATACGACACTGTTTTTTAAAACTGCCCAAGGCTGGGCAATGAGAAAAAAAACGTATTAAGAAATTTTTTTTGGGGAAATACCCCTTCCCAGAAAAATATCTCCCAATAGGGTTTGGGTAACGCAAATGAAAGGTTTTCAAGAAAGGAAAATTTTGGCCCCTTTCTGGTGAAAAAATAATTCTGGGGGGGCCAAAAGATATTTTGATGGGTAGTGACCATTAGCCCCCTTTTTAAAGGGTATGACAAAAAATGTGGAGCCCCCTTCAAAGGGCCCGCAGGGGGTCACGGATGTTGGCAGGTTTCCCTTTTCCCGTACTGATAATAAATGACGGGAGGAAGCCATAAAAAACAGTTACGGTGTGTCTTACCATAAGTATCACCCCAAAAAATATACTTAAAATAGGGGAAAGAAGTTGAACCTGTGTATAAATTAGGGGAATTTGGGAAAACACATAGGGACAATGAAAATGAAGAAAGTCCAGATGACCCTTTTAAACTCAAAACAATACCAAAGGTTTTGTTAAAATTTTTGGAAATCGGGGACAATCTGGGTGAGACTTCCGGGGAAAGCTGAACCATCCAGACCTCCCCAACTAATTCCCGGGAGGGAGAGGGAAAAATTTAAAAGGGCTCAGCCCACGAACTGACCCAAGACAACCAGAACTGTTACTGTTTAAACGATGTTTATAATTAATGAGCATTTAAATAAAAAAATTCCCATAGGGGAGGTACCTCCCGAGCGAGCCCAGATTTAGGGGCACTTTTTTGCCACATCACAGAGTGAAGAAGGATTCTAAACCACCCCTCTGGGGATTGTGTTCAATTGTAGTCCCGGGAGAAACAAAAATGTACCTATTTTTAAATTTACTGTTTGAAAAACAGGTCCCGTTTGAGGGAAAAAACGGGGAAGACATATTTTTTTAAACTTCGGGAAAAAATTTAAAGCCTTTACGGCAGAAAAAAGTAAAGCTTTCCTAAAGGGGTCTGCAGGGGGTTTGACCGGGATTGCACTAGGTTCTTACCCCCAGAATCCTAATGCCCCCCCTTAAAGTCCCCGGAAAATTTTCGCTTCAGGAGTGTTTTGTTTGGGCTACCTCTAGTTCCGTTCCTACCCAGGCAACGATAAATGCACACCTTAATTGTGGGGTGGTCCACTGAGTGGAGTAATGGGTAAAAAATTTTTAAATTTTGGAAAATTTTTCCGGGGGGGGAAAAACGTCTACAAGAGGAACAATGACAAATATAAGGGGGGCTAATGAAATAATGAAAGGGTGAAAAAAATGCCCCTGGGAATGGAACAGTAATTCTTCAGTTTAAGGGCTCAAATAAATAAAGAAAACCCCTTTGGAGTTAAATTTTGCCTAAATATAGAAAATGTGGGGGGATTTAAATTGGGACCCCAAGAGAGACTTTTTATCTTTTAAAGTCTAATAACTAAAAGTATGCCCAATAATTTAACCAAGAGAGTCTTACTTGCGGAATTTAAAAATGTTTTCGATCCACTGGGTTTTAGTGCCCCACCAAACCATAAGAAAAAATTTTTTGGATACAAGAACATGGAAGCTTAAGGGGGGCGGGGGGGAAACCCTACCTGGGGAATTTTGTTGAAAGGGGGGAAGAACTAATAGGTGAATATGAAAATTTAAAACCAATTTTGGGGAGTTCCCAAATAATTTTCCATCAAGATGGAAAAAATTTTACCCCACTTTTTTTGAAATGTTCAAAATTTAAACATATGAGCATTCGCTTCCCTTTCAATGTAATAGGGGCCTTTTCTCTTGTTATGTCTAAGGCAAAAGGTCCGCTCCCAATAAAATTTTCCGTACTTTTACCTCATTTTGGAAATTTAAAACGGCCTTTTATGTAAGTGAAAATTTGGGCCAATTATATAAGAAATAAATTCCCGAGAGATAAATATCAGGAAAAAAACCGAAATTTGGTCTGATAACGAGGTTCCTTACAATGGTTTCGTAATGGGAAAAGTAAAAATTGTGTATGTACAAAACAAAATTTACTGAAAAACAAACAAATGCAGGGGAAAAAAATAACTTTTTGGGGCAGGGATATGTTTTAAACCTTTTTAAACACTTCCTTGTGACCAGAATCCGGGTGACTTCTTTTCTCGAGGGTTGACCTTAAAGAAAAATTTGTCGGCTTTATCGTGGTTTAAAGGGGCCCAAGGTTTGGCCCGGGGGACAAAATTAACTGGCCGGTGCAAAAAAGGGACATAAATTTCTCCTGTCGAAAATTTCGGTGAGCCCGCCCAGTCCCGTAGTCCCCCCCCAAACCATTGACATTAATTGGTTTTTTTCCATACCCAAAACTGATTAACGTGACAAGGGTTTGTGTTTTTAAAAAATTTTAAAAATAAAATGAATATCTCATATTAAAATTTTTCCCCCTCCCCCCGAAATTTTCCCGGGTACAAGGGGACCCAAAAAGGAAAACCACAGGGGTGGGGAATTTAAAATTTAAAAAAGGACGGGAAAAAAAAAGGGAAAGGGTCAAAAAAGAAAAGCTGGGGGTGTAATTTTTAAAAGGGTGATGTAATTAGGTGCGAGGCAGGTTTTCAAAATGCGAATTGGGGGGAAAATCCAAAACACCCCAAACTTTTCGCCCAAAAAACCCTACCTACAACCTTGTTTTTCTTTAATGGCCCCCTAATAAAGTGAAAGCAAGGGGGGGTACAGGGAAACCCTTTAAAAGTATTCGGGAAACCTTCTGGATTCCACAAGGACGGGAAATGAAAAAGGGTTAAACAAGCGTGTTTTAATATGTTCCCCGGGGGGATGCCAGAACCTACATGTACCCAGGGCCCCCCAAACCCTTGCCCAAGGAAAACCCTGCAGTTGGGAAAACCTTTTTATGTGACCCGGAGTGGGCTATTGTGGGGCCCAAACATTTTTAAAAGGTACTTTAATGGGGGGTTTTCCCTTAAGGTGTATGTATGCTATTTACTTGTACAGCACTAGGGCTGTTCATCTAGAAGTTCTCAGGACTTGTCTGCGAACAGTTCATACAGCTGTTCCCGGGAAATTTTCCCGCTAGGGGATCCTGTCCAAGATTTAAAGATCTCCCAAAGCCACCCAATTTTTTTAGGGGGCTCAACACTTGAAATTTGGGAAATTTAAAAAAATGATGAGGGACATCTTTTTGACCCAGCCGGGGGGGTGTGTCCCGGAAATTTAAATTTCTCCCAGAGCCCCTTTTGGGAGGAGGCCCGTACGAAAGAAAAGGGAAAAAACAGTGAAAAGAAAGTCTTCGTAAGGTGCTACACAGGAAGAGAATTAATTTTATTTTGGGGGAATTCCGTGGCCCGTGTTGGTGGGGGGCGAGAATCGGGGAAACAATCGCCCTTCCCGTCATACATGAGCGACACTCCCGACCCCGGGGATTTCCCGATCCCCTCCACCTAAAAATGGGGGAACCCAAGGTTAGAACTGCCCCATCAAAAGAAAATAATCCCCAAGGGAAACATGAGGATTAAAAATAATTTTGACCGTGGGTTTAGTGGGTAATTTTAAGATGTTAAATATGGAATTACTCATTGTCCTAAAGGTTTGGGGTTAAAAAAATATCTTCTTACACTACGTGAACACTTTTTAAGGGGGCGCCAGAGGCAGTAAAAACCCGGGAGAAAAATTCAACCAGGTGACATTGTGTTAATTGAAAAATGAACAACCCTCGAACATTGTGGCCCCCTGGGCAAGGGATTACATTATACCCAATCACAAGGTGTTGTCAGAAACGCAAAAATGTTGTGGGCCCTGGTCAGGAAAATTGCGTCCATTAAAAAAATTAATTCCCTAGAATAAATGGTGGGTTCCCAAACCAGTGAAAATTTGGGAAAACAAGGGAGATTACAAAGAGTGATATTGAAAAACACTTTACCGAAATGCAAGAAGAAATTTTAGTAAGACCCACTAGAAAAAAAAGCACGCAATCTAAGAGGGCTGGAATCGTCTCCTGGAGGAAGACGCAATTTAAGTCGTCTAACAACGACTTTTCCCCCTGGCCCCATGGGAAATTTTTTAATTTCCCGAAGCTATAGTGCCTAATAAGTTTTTAATGTGGTTTTATTTGGGTCAAAATGTTTTTTTTCATTTTGGAAAGGAACCAACTGGGTTTCCCCCCTGCGCCTGCACGATGACGGGGGAAAAGGCGAACTGGGGCATGAGGGGCTGGGGGGTTTTGAATGTATGAGGAAGCGTGAAAAATGGGGTCAAAGGGAAAATTTGGGGTTCACGGCGGGCCCTTGGGTTAATATAGGGCCCCACTTTCCCATTTGGAAGTTTAAAAGTTCCTGGGGAAGAGTGAGGAACGAGATTTTTCGGACCACCATGATAAAGGGGTTAAAAAAAAGTGGGGTAATATAGGACCCGTGGGGGACAGTGCACCGCCAAGGAAAGTTTCCAGGGGAAATTACCTGTAGTTAATCCCAAATTTATTTGGTCCTCAGATCTTAATGGATTTACCCCCTAATGTGTATAAAAATTATAAACTTAAATCCCTCTTGTGAATGGAAAAGTAAACATTTATAATAACATTTAAATTAAAAGAAGCGGGAATGAAATAAATCGCCCTGCTCCGATTTAACGCGTGGTTTTCGTCCCGAGGGTAGCGAAATTTTTTAAAGGAATCACGACTTCTAAACCGGGAAAAAACCAACGGGTTTCCTTTGTCCCCGCTGGAATAAGAACCGTGTCGGTTTTAGCAGGCCCTCAAAAAAGATGGTGGGAAAAAAGGAGGAAATAAGGACATCAATCACCCACAGTTAAGTAACCTTTTTTTTTTGTTATAAACAGACTGATACTGGGCCCTTAGGATGTTTTTTAAATTTGGGTAGCTTATGGGGGATCCCGCCACCCGCAAATGACCCCGAGGTGGTTAAGTTTTTTTTCATTTGTCTACATGGGGGACTAACGGGGAAAATATTTATTGTTGTCTCCGAAAGGGGATTACCCGTATGCGTGTTTAAAGTTGGGTTTCGTACAAGTAAAACACTCCCCATAAAAATTTTTCCCTAAGTGGGGCTTTTACATATTTTCCCCTAAGGGTTTTGGCAGAGAGTGGCAAGCTTATACATAGCCTTTTTTTTTTTTTTTTTTTTTTTTTTTTTTTTTTCGCCGGTTAAATTTTCCCGGGCCCGGGGCTTTTCCAATAGTGGGACCTGGCCCTTTGGGCCCCCACTGGGGGGTTCTCGGACTTTTAAATCCCCCATGGGGGGAGGAAAAGTACCTCCCCCATCTTTTGGGGCCAAATTTTCCTCCAGGCCTAGCCACATTCCCCGCCCTCACGGGGCTCGTAGGGAGAAGCAAAGGGCCCCTGGGGCTGCCCTACCCCCCCCTCAAAGGGGCCGTGGGGGTGGAAGTCCCCCTTTTTGAGCTGCCGATTGGGAAAAAGCTCAGGCCTCCCCATATACATGCCTTTAAAAAAAATCAGGAACCGTCTTGGAACACTTGGGGACTTTTGGGGGGAGTCCCGCAATGAGGGAGACCGGAAAATTGATTCATTATTAAATTTTGTTTTTTATCAACTCTGCAACTTTTTTATCTACACAATTGACCTAAAATGACAAAATACCCCCAAAAAAATAACTTTCCCAAAAAGGTTTAAAAACTTTTAAAAGTAAAAAATAGGCCCTAATTTCAGCGAGTGTCCACCAGCAATATTCCCAAAAAATATCAAACTCCTCCTTTCCCATGACGTATTTTTGACCTTTTAAGAGAAAATGGAGTCTTGAAGAGGATAAATGCACTAGATCGCCATTTTTTTAAGGATTAGAAAAATTTTTTTTGATTTTGGGCCCCCGAAGTGGCTAGTTTATTGTGCAAACCCCCTTTCCCTTCTTGGACTAGCGGGGAAGCAAAATGGGAAAACAAAAAGGCCTAGGAAAATAGGCCCCAAAGGGTTAACAAGGGAAAACCTATGGGTTTTTATCACATATCTTAGTTCACTTTTTCTGTTACAAAAACAAATTTTTTGGAAATTTGCTTAGTAACTTGGGGATCTATTTTCCCTTAAAAAGATATCTTTTTACATTTTCCCGTAGGTTTTTTTAACTGTCTGTCTCTGGGAATTTCCCCAATAAGTGGACAACTAAGCCCATAAATGTTCAAGAGAGTGACCATATTTCCTGATCACAAAAATTTAAAATTTTAAAATTTTTATCATCATCTGTGTGCTCCCAAACCCGCCAGAAATACTTGTAACCAAGCCTAAGCCCCGGCCACACAAAAACCTCAGTCTGTTCACATTGGGAAAATTGCTCCATAAACATACTTTCAAAGTTTATGTTACATAGTGGGTTATAGAAACTACTCAGGGTTTTAACGCATTCCCCATAACAATCATTTTAAATTATTTACTTCTCTCCTAATATTATCCTAATGCTAGACACAGTTATACCAGAGTTATATTCTACATTCTCCTTCTGGGTACTCTTCTTGGCTAACATATCAACTTTATCATGGAGTAATCCAATGTGTGATGGGATCCATAGAAATTTGGGTACATTAATTCCTTTGTCCCTAATTTTTGAGTATCTATCCCTGGCTTCCCCAATGAGCATGTTGTTGGAGTCATTATATGATCAAGAGCCTTCAATGATGACATAGAATCAGTAATGATGATAGAGTCAAGCTCAGTGTCATAGGTTAGCTTTAGCGCCATTAGGATTGCAAACAATTCAGTTTGCAGGGGTAGACGCCCAGTTGTTAATTCTTATGCCAACTCAACAAATTTATTATCGTTCTTAACTAGGGGGTGGCAACAAGAGCAGATGCAGCCCTGCCAGAAGACTCCTGTTTAGATCCATCAGTGTATATAACATGTAATAACTTATTACTACCAGCTAGGTGAGAAATTTCTTCTTGAGCAGTTGCTCTCAACAAGAGATTTAAGGAAGGGTTTACTAGCAATGAGCTTCTTGGGAGGAACTTGTAGGTATGTGATATTAAATGAACACATCTTCCATGGAGGGGTGAAATGCTCTTGTTGCCTACAGTGATACAGTTCATGTAGGTTATAAAACTTAATGCAATTGCACGTTTTCACAATCCATTTAGATCTGTGTGTATTTACCTCTAGACACTTGGTAAGATTCACTGTGACAGTGTCTGGTTCGTTTCTCAACATTCTAATACCGAGTACAGTGTTAATTTCAACAATCTTATCACTGATACTTGAAATACCAAGCTTCTTCCTCATGTTAAGAACTTTTGTAGATCTGGGACAGCCAAGAATAATCCTGAGAGCTTCATTTTGCATTAACTCCAAGGGTCGGAGAAAAAATTTCTCTAGCTAATATCAACATGGGAGCAGCATAATCAATTAAGGACCTAACATAGGCTATATACATCATCCTCACGATTCTCACATTAGCACCATAGTTGGGATTGTAGCCAGCAACAGCTTTGAGAGCATTTAGCCTAGCTTTGCATTTCTTGTTTAGTTGTGGTATAGTGGATTGTTAAAGGGTTACATCTACACCAAGATATCTGTAAGTTTTAACGTAGCTAATGATTTCACCCTGCAAATAGATGGGTGGGGATGTCGTTTGCTTGTTAATATCTTTGTTTTAGAGGAAGATATTATGAGGCCTAGTCGATTACAAATTGCTTGAACTTCATTAAGAATGGTATTCATCTTCTTATGCCCTGTTGTATGGATCATGATATCACCAGCATAGCTTATAGCTATATGTTTAGGTGAGGCAGGTAGAGCATTTAGGAGAGCATTAATCAGAATAGTAAATAGCATGGGACTAAGAACTCCTCTCTGCGGTGTACCTAAAGACATTTCTTTAGAATCACTTCTGAAGCCTTGGTAAAGGACAGAGGATACTCTATTTGACAGGTATCCTATTATCCAGCAGAGTAAGCTACCACCAATGATCATTTTGGCTAGTTCATGTAGTATAACGGTTCTGTTCGCAATATCAAATGCAGATTTTAGATCAAGAAAAGTGGTAAAACTAGTAGAGGTGTGTGCAGTGAGAAAGGTGGAAATACAGTTCTGCACACTTTTACCTTTCATGAACCCATAGAGGTAGGGGGAAAGTTGGTGTCTGATTCTGTAGTACAGTCTGTTAAGCATCATTCTTTCAAAAGTTTTACAAAGACAACTAGTTAAGGAGATCGGCCTAAATGTATCAGGCTGTTGGGGCTTAGGGATAGGCACAATGAGACCATAGCTCATTCTACCTCAAGACATAGTCAATACCAAATTCACTATATTAGACCATAGTGCAATTACTAGTGAGAGACTAGTGCTATTTTTAATTTGTACTTTTATATTATTAGATTAAACCTATTGTACTTTAGCTCACTCTAGCTCAAAACATAGACTCCACAAAAGTCATTATTAGACCTTAGTGCAATTACAAGTGAGAGTCTTGTTCTATTTTTAATTTGTATTTTTATATTACTAGTTTATACCTAGTTGTACTTTAGTTCATTCCAGCACAACACACAGACAACATCAACTTCATTATGTGTAGTAGTGACTATACCCTACATGACCAAAATACTCTAGCTATATACTTGTCCAAACTTCCCAACCACTACAGATATCAGTAGTAGAACTCAACACACAACTCAGGATATAAATAACCACAATTTAAACCTAGAAGATGATTGATCACGTTGACCCTGATCTAAACCTCCATAATCTGACACCCAATCAAAACCTATTGGAAAGTAACTGCCTTTATTACACAGCATCACAAGCCACCACTATCCTAAACAATGCTAAAAGTCTATCAATACTTAACTACAACATCAGTCCCTTAAGCAAACACTATGATGACCTCCTAGCACTCCTTGAATCACTAAAGACACCCTTCTCCTGCATTATTCTTACTGAGACCTGGCTTAAAGCAGGACACAATAGATATCTAACCCTCTACCACGATACACAGCAATTCACAACTGCAGAACAAACCAAGTTGGGGGTGGTATTGCAATCTATTACTCTAACCAATTATCTTGTCTTAGCACCACTTGCTTTAGTGATGAATATGGGGAATACATTTTTTGCTAATTTTACTGTAAAAAACCTTAAGACGCCTATAAACAATCGGTGCCATTTACCGGATACCTCACACAAACATCCCAAATTTCAGTGAGAAAAATAAAGTCACTAATAACAAACAGACAAATGAATAAGCACCACCTTCTCTTAGGTGGAGACTTCAACATCAACCTTGGCTTACTAGATGATCAGCCTGTAACTGATTTCATCAAAATATGAACAACACCACTTCTCATACCATCATATAACTAAACCAACCAGGCTCACTGAGACAAGTGCAACCATAATAGACCACATATGGACCAATATACTAGCCCCCCTTAAATCAGGGATAATCACAGATAGCACTACAGACCACTACCCTACCTTCCTCCTGACAAACATTAGTAAACCACCACTTGAATACAACAAAGTCTCATTTAGACTCCATGACGAGGCCTCAGTAAGGAAGTTCACAGCTGACCTAGAGACTGTTGATTGGCCTACAGAATTCTCCAAGGCCAATGGTATTGATGACTGGACAGACATCTTCTTAACAAATTACTTAGACTATACAACAAACATTGTCCTATAAAAACAAAACAGAATCACAAACAAACGGCTTGGTTGCCCATGGCTAACCAGCACCATTCTGAAATCCATTGACAAGAACACCAATATGAAAAGCAATATAGACAGGGCTTAATACACAAAGATACTCTTAAACACTATTCATCAGCTCTCACCAAAGTAATAAAAAAAGCCAAGCAACTATACTACTCCATAGATTCACAGACACTAGAGGAGATATAGAAAGACCTGGAAAACACTCTCTCAGATTCTAGGGACCCACAAACTGAGAAAAACCAAGAATATTGTCCTAACTAAACCTAATGAAACACCACTACATCCCACTGACACAGCTAACAAGATAAACGACTTCTTCTCAAACATAGGATCTAATCTCGCCAGTAAAATCCCACATACCAATGCCCATGCCGGGACTACCTAGATGGAAATTTCCCTAATTCCTTCTATCTTCACCAACTGAGCCCACGGAAGTCATTGAGATCATAAAGTCACTTAAAAATAACTCGGGGAATCTGTCTCATGTCCCACCATTACTGTACAAGCGAGTGGCCCATGTCCTTTCACATGCTATTTCATTACTTTTTAACAAGTCAATAGAGACTAGCACCTTCCCGAAACTACTCAAGATGGCAAGGGTTACACCAATACATAAAGGTGGTGACCCTACAGACTTAAACACTATAGGCCAATATCTAACTTATCATTGCTATCCAAGATCTTTGAGAAACTCGTGCACAGGAGACTGTATTCATTTATAACAGCTCAAAACATACTCAACCCCTGCCAGTTTGGATTCAGGAAAAATAAAAGCACTAATGATGCAATCATAAAAATGCTAGATCTGCTTTACACAGCATTGGAAAATAAGGAATATCCACTAGGAATTTTTATTGACCTAAGAAAAGCTTTTGACACACAGTAAACCACGAAATCCTAACTCCACAAACTTGACCACTACGGTATAAAGGCCATGCGCTTGCTTATTTCAAATCTTACATTACTAATAGGTATCAGTACGTCACCATTAAAGACACAGCATCACAACACTGCCACTTGATACTGGAGTTCCGCAGGGAAGTGTCCTTGGTCCCCTGCTCTTCCTCATATACATCAATGACCTTCCAAACGTATCCCAACACCTGAAACCCATTCTCTTTGCTGATGACACGACTTATGTCATCTCTCACCCTAATCTTGCCACCCTCAACACCATTGTGAATGAGGAGCTGATTAAAATATCGACTTGGATGACAGCCAATAAACTTACGCTTAACACTGACAAAACTTACTATATTATGTTTGGTAGCAGAGCAGGAGATGCACAAATTAACATTAAGATTGACAACACTCTAATTACCAGAAATAATGGGGGAAAATTCCTAGGCTTATACCTTGACAACAACCTGAATTTCAGCACCCATATCCAGCATATAGCCAAAAAAGTATCCAAAACAGTTGGGATCCTCTCCAAGATATGATACTACGTGCTGCAAAATGCCCTTCTCACACTATACCACTCACTTATTTATCCATACCTCACCTATGCTATTTGTGCTTGGGGATCAACTGCAGCAACACACCTAAAGCCAATAATAACCCAACAAAAAGCTGCAGTAAGAATAATCAGTAAATCCCATCCCTGGGAGCACACCCCCCCCACTCTTCAAAGATCTAAACTTACTCCCAGTTCAGTACATCCACACTTACTACTGTGCAATCTATATCTACAGGGCCTTAAACTCTAATATCAACCTTGACCTAAAACGCTTTCTTGATAGTTGTGACAGAACCCACAGGCATAACACCAGAAACAAACATCTCTACGACATTCGCCGTGTCCGACTAAACCTTTACAAAAATTCAATGTATGTCAAAGGCCCTAAAATCTGGAATACCCTACCTGAGAACTCTAGAACTGCAGACACATTCATCACCTTCAAAACTACCATTAGAAAACATCTTATCTCCCTGATACACCCCGTAAACTAACTACACGAAAACCACCTGGTGGTTCACACTTACACTCGCTCAACTCATTTGACCATAAACAGAAATATTAATCTCAGTCTTAAAATAATGAATCCTGTGATACTCCAATACTGAAACTATATACTGTGCCAAAACAAAAGCATTCACATTGCTAAACTCACAAACTAGTATTTAGTCACTTAGCTATAATACCAACTTACCTCATAATTTGTAATATTTTACAATTAAGAATAAAACTAAGTATGCCCGAAATGCCTAGCCATGCTAAGCGTTCTAGTGGTACACTCTGTAATCACAATTTTACTACATGTAAACCAAACAATAACCAAATTTCTGTAAACTCAGCATTGTAATCCTTATAGAGAATAAACTTTGAATTTGAATTTGAATTTGAATTGGTCCAGGAAGTAGGAAGAACGCCCTCAATGTAACAGAGATTATACAGTGCCAACAAAGGGTTATCAGGCACGTGCCTTAGAGTTCTGAGAATATCATAGGTTATACCATCCTCTCCAGGAGCAGTTGATCTACCTTTGGTTAATGCATTATCTAATTCATGCTCGGTAAAGAGGCAATCACTCTCATCAATATTTTGGCTCATAAAATTAATCAGTTTCAACATTTCTTCAGAAGTACTCTCTAATTTTTTTCTAATATGAGATGGAAGGCTTTCATGCCTGGATGTTTTGGACCAGTCATTTATGAGGTCATTTTCTTTTTCAAGAGGAAAGGGATGAGCAACATTGCCAGTCTTTTTCCTGGTTATTTTATTTATACCTTTCCAAGCCAAACTCAAAGGGGTGGACCTATTTAATCCACTAACAAACTGTTCCCATTCCTGTTGCCTAAGTTCTTCCTTTCTATTCCTTGCATTTGTTAGTGCAGCTTGGAACGTTCTGAGCAGGTCTGGGGTTCTACATTCACGGTATGCTTTACCAATCCTCCTAGCTGCATGTGTTAGATTGCGCAGCTGTGGATCATTATAGTATTTACATTGGTTTTTATTGTTATTTATAGTGGAGGGTCTTTGTTTCTTATTCCTGCCCACTTGATCTGTGAGAAAACTCTCAATAGTGGTAATTAAATCATCATTAAATTTTTGTGTGCCAATGGGCTCGTAATTCTTATACCATTGATCCAAGTGGTTAATAAAGTTGTCTCTGTGTTCTGGTTTGAGAATAAGTTTCCTCCTTCTGTATTTAGCTCCTTGATTGCTGGAGATGTGATCAAGATTGACAGTTGTTAGTCTTGGGAAGTGATCAGATTGAAGATCATCAACTATGACAGAGTCATGCATCGTATATGATGTATTAAATCCAAGACACAGATCTAGTATGCCACCATATATGTGAGTAGGCTCAGTAGTGCCCACAATTCGAACATTATCATGCTCATTTAGCAATCTCACTAGTTTAGTTCCATTGGTGTTTGTTATAGACCCACCAATATTCTTATGTCTGGCATTAAAATCTCCAAGAATGATGGTAGGTTCTCTATTGATGCGATCTGGTAGAGCATCAGGTCGAAGCTGGTTCGCTGGGGCACAGAGATTAAAAATGTTTATGGAAAAATCGCCTGCATATACTTTGACACCATGATACTGCATGTTAACTCGACTCTGCAAGGAAAGGAGTGAATGTGGCAAGTTCTTTCTGACATCACACAACAGTTGGTTGACCTTAGGTTATACCTGGAGTTTACCTGGAGAGAGTTCCGGGGTCAACGTCCCCGCGGCCCGGTTTGTGACCAGGCCTCCTGGTGGATCAGAGCCTGATCAACCAGGCTGTTGCTGCTGGCTGCACGCAAACCAACGTACGAGCCACAGCCCGGCTGATCCGGAACTGACTTTAGGTGCTTGTCCAGTGCCAGCTTGAAGACTGCCAGGGGTCTGTTGGTAATCCCCCTTATGTGTGCTGGGAGGCAGTTGAACAGTCTCGGGCCCCTGACACTTATTGTATGGTCTCTTAACGTGCTAGTGACACCCCTGCTTTTCATTGGGGGGATGGTGCATCGTCTGCCAAGTCTTTTGCTTTCGTAGTGAGTGATTTTCGTGTGCAAGTTCGGTACTAGTCCCTCTAGGATTTTCCAGGTGTATATAATCATGTATCTCTCCCTCCTGCGTTCCAGGGAATACAGGTTTAGGAACCTCAATCGCTCCCAATAATTGAGGTGTTTTATCTCCGTTATGCGCGCCGTGAAAGTTCTCTGTACATTTTCTAGTCGCAATTTCACCTGCCTTGAAAGGTGCTGTTAGTGTGCAGCAATATTCCAGCCTAGATAGAACAAGTGACCTGAAGAGTGTCATCATGGGCTTGGCCTCCCTAGTTTTGAAGGTTCTCATTATCCATCCTGTCATTTTTCTAGCAGATGCGATTGATACAACGTTATGGTCCTTGAAGGTGAGATCCTCCGACATGATCACTCCCAGGTCTTTGACGTTTTTGTTTCGCTCTATTTTGTGGCCAGAATTTGTTTTGTACTCTGATGAAGATTTAATTTCCTCATGTTTACCATATCTGAGTAATTGAAATTTCTCATCGTTGAACTTCATATTGTTTTCTGCAGCCCACTGAAAGATTTGGTTGATGTCTGCCTGGAGCTTTGCAGTGTCTGCAATGGAAGACACTGTCATGCAGATTCGGGTGTCATCTGCAAAGGAAGACACGGTGCTGTGGCTGACATCCTTGTCTATGTCGGATATGAGGATGAGGAACAAGATGGGAGCGAGTACTGTGCCTTGTGGAACAGAGCTTTTCACCGTAGCTGCCTCGGACTTTACTCTGTTGACGACTACTCTCTGTGTTCTGTTAGTGAGGAAATTATAGATCCACCGACCGACTTTTTGCTGTTATTCCTTTAGCACGCATTTTGTGCGCTATTACGCCATGGTCACACTTGTTGAAGGCTTTTGCAAAGTCTGTATATATTACATCTGCATTTTTTTTTGTCTTCTAGTGCATTTAGGACCTTGTCGTAGTGATCCAATAGTTGAGACAGACAGGAGCGACCTGTTCTAAACCCATGTTGCCCTGGGTTGTGTAACTGATCGGTTTCTAGATGGGTGGTGATCTTGCTTCTTAGGACCCTTTCAAAGATTTTTATGATATGGGATGTTAGTGCTATTGGTCTGTAGTTCTTTGCTGTTGCTTTACTGCCCCTTTGTGGAGTGGGGCTATGTCTGTTATTTTTAGTAACTTTGGGACGACCCCCGTGTCCATGCTCCCTCTCCATAGGATGGGAAAGGCTCATGATAGGGGCTTCTTGCAGATCTTGATGAACACGGAGTTCCATGAGTCTGGCCCTGGGGCAGAGTGCAAGGGCATGTCATTTATCTCCTGTTCGAAGTCATTTGGCGTCAGGATAGCATCGGATAGGCTTGTGTTAATCAAATTTTGTGGCTCTCTCATAAAAAATTCATTTTGATCTTCGACTCTCCGTCTGGTTAGCGGCTTGCTAAAAACTGAGTCATATTGGGACTTGAGTAGCTCACTCATTTCCTTGCTGTCATCTGTGTAGGACCCATCTTGTTTAAGTAGGGGCCCAATACTGGACGTTGTTCTCGATTTTGATTTGGCATAGGAGAAGAAATACTTTGGGTTTCTTTCGATTTCATTTATGGCTTTTAGATCTTCCCGCGATTCCTGACTCCTAAAGGATTCTTTTAGCTTAAGTTCGATGCTTTCTATTTCTCTGACCAGTGTCTCCCTACGCATTTCAGATATATTGAACTCTTTTAGCTGCTCTGTTATTCTTTTCCGTCGCCTGTAAAGGGAGCGCCTGTCTCTTTCTGTTTTACATCTACTCCTCCTTTTTCTTAGAGGAATAAGCCTTGTGCATACATCGAGTGCCACCGAGTTAATCTGTTCTAGGCATAAGTTGGGGTCTGTGTTGCTTAGTATATCTTCCCAGCTTATATCGGTTAGGACTTGGTTTACTTGGTCCCACTTTATGTTTTTGTTATTGAAGTTGAATTTGGTGAATGCTCCCTCGTGACTAATCTCATTATGTCGGTCTGGGCTCCACGCATACATGACTGAACCTCAATTATGTTGTGACTGAGTATATTGTTTTTGATATGGTGACATTTCTTATCAGATCATCATTGTTAGTGAAGATGAGGTCTAGTGTATTCTCCAGTCTAGTAGGCTCTATTATTTGCTGGTTTAAATTGAATTTTGTGCAGAGATTTAAAAGCTCGCGTGAATGTGAGTTTTCATCAGAGCTGCCTCCTGGTGTTATTACTGCAACAATATTATTTGCTATATTCCTCCATTTTAGGTGCCTTAAGTTGAAATCCCCCAGGAGCAAGATGATGGGTGCAGGAGCTGGAAGGTTTTCCAGACAGTGGTCAATTTTTAACAGCTGTTCCTGGAATTGCTGGGATGTTGCATCTGGAGGCTTGTAGACTACCACAATGACTAGGTTTTGGTTCTCGACCTTTACTGCTAAAACTTCCACTACATCATTTGAGGCATTTAGCAGTTCTGTGCAAACAAGTGACTCTGCAATGTACAGGCCAACCCCCCCCCCCCCCCTTTTGCCTGTTCACTCTGTCACATCTGTATAGGTTGTAACCTGGGATCCATATTTTGTTGTCCAAGTGATCCTCTATGTGGGTCTCAGTGAAAGCCGCGAACATTGCCTTTGCCTCTGCAAGCAGTCCATGGATGAAAGGTATTTTGTTGTTTGTTGCTGGATTTAGACCCTGTATATTTGCAAAGAAGAATGTTATCGGACTGGTGGTATTGTTGGTACTGGGGGGGATTTTTTTTCCGGCATTAGTATCTGTATCTGTTGGTTTGGAGTGGAGGCCATCGACTGTGGTTCCACTCCAGGAATGACTGGATTTGGTGTAGGATTTCTGCCATTTCCTGCCAGTTTTTTTTCCTTCTTGGTACTAAAAAACCTCTCCCTCTTGAGTGGCTGTGGCTACCCAGGTATTCCCATGGCCTGGATGTTTTGTATCTTTTTGTCCCCTTTAGATGGTATGCCTGGCAATTTAAGTTATAGCACAGTCTTTCCTGTACTGAAGAGGTACACAGTTCAGGATGAAAAAGCTTACAGGAAGGGAGTTTGCTTTTTCCTTTTGTCATAGGGCATGGCATTTTCAGGGTGGTCATAGTTGCACGTCCCATCTGTTTTTCCAGATTTCCCATGCCAGCAGATACCAGGCATAGAAATTCAAGGTTTTGGTTTTCCTTTTCCTTGGTTTCTGTGACTGTTTTCCCGTTGGGCATTTTTTCCCTGTCTTACTTCTACCTCCCTAGCACCAACAATGGAGCTCCCCCCCAGTTTTTTTTGGAATATACCTCACATTGTAGGGGCCTCTTGTTTGCTTTTTTTTCCCTGCGGTATTTCTAGTTTGCAATATTGGTTTTAACTTATCTTTGACTACACTTGTTTCCCCAAATATGGCCCGTCCCCCTAGGGGGTATTTTATGAAATTTTCCGGGTATTTCCGCACCGGGGACAAAACCCCCAGCCCAGCAACTTGGTGGGGGTGCCCTCTTTCAACTACTTTCCCTGCAAACAGAGCTTTAATATTTTTGGTTGCACAAAATGATGTAACGGGAAAACCGCTTCCTGATGGAAGCAATGTTCCATAAAAGATTGAATTTTCCATTGTATGAGTTTTACAATCTCTTGCCATAAATTGTAAAACTATATGTTTTGGGACTACATGTCAGACACTTTAAAAGCAAAAGCAAGTTTTTTCGTCTTTTTCTTCGGACCTTTATTTTTAGGCATTTTTTTGGCATCTTGGCAGCCAGTTCCAAGGCAATCTTGAAAGGGAAGAGTCATGGGCTTCTTTCTCACAAATTGCTGGGGAAACGAACGGAGATTCTGACTTTTGACATCATCACCATCTCAAGACATCATCCTATTAATATATTTTTTAAAATTGCAGGATCTGTTCAAGATGCTCAAAATTTTTTTTGGAAAAATTTTTAATATAGGAAGGTCAGCGAATCCAATCCTCTCCGGAGGATGGCAATTCTGGTTATGCTTTCTTTAACACCTATCACCTTAACAGGTACCATGGTTACATTAGGGTTCTCTGTTTCACATTTTTTCGGGTAGGCCCGAGCATCTGCCCCATCTCCATTTCCAGGGGGGTTACCTGTGTGGTGCCCGCTGCCGTTGTAGTTTGTGTTTTGGGGGAGAAATGAAAAACTCATCCCCATATCAGTGTGCCATGGGTATCTGAGGGGCAGACCAGTATTTTCCATAGTGCTAGCAGGGATGGCTAGCTCCTCCACAGCGGGTGTGTGTGAGGCATTCGGGTTCACCAAATCATTTGCGGGAGTGGGGTTCTTGCACATTTTGCAGAGGTTCAGTCTCGTTTGGCTGTGGTAGACGGGATGGCCTCATCCTCATTACCATTAAAGGATGTTTTCGGTTTACTTCGAAGGTTTTTGGGTTCTGACTGCAGCCTTGTGGGAAACTGTAACCCCAACTTCTTTACAGTTAATCATTAAAATTTTTTGGGGCTGTCAGGCCTACTTTCATTCCTCTAGTGGAATTTTTTCCCAGCACATTTACCACCCCAAAGAATGTAGATTCCCAGTCACGGCAACAGGGCCCATTTTGCTGGCATTTGTAACCCCTACTTTTGGGGGGGGTAGGACACTTTGTTTTTAGGAAACGTAAAACCATGCACCCAAATATTTCCGGGGGAGGGGCCCGGACCCACCCACTGGCAATAATTTTGGGGGTTTTCCTTTAAGTCTTTTTGGCTTTTTGATATACCCTGAGAGCAAATTGGGGTGGGCCATGCGAAGGGTATCCAAAGATTATGAAAATGGATTAAACCCGGAGAGGTTCCGGGGGGTCAACGCCCCCGCGGGCCCGGCTGTGACCAGGGGCCCCTGGTGGATCAGAGCCTGACAACCAGGTGTTGCTCGGCTGCACGCAAACCAAACGGCCACAGCCCGCTTTTTCCGGAACTGACTTTAGGTGCTTTACCAGTGCAACTTTAAAACTGCCAGGGGTTTTGGTAAACCCCCCTTTTGTGTCTGGGAGGCATTGCAGTCTCGGGCCCCTGACACTTATTTATGGTCTCTTAACGTGCTAGTTTACACCCCTGCTTTTCATTGGGGGATGGTGCACGTCTCCAAGTCTTTTTTCTTTGTAGTGAGTGATTTTCGTGTGCAAAACGGGACTAGTCCCTCAGGATTTTTTCCGGTGTATATAATCAGTATCTCTCCCTCCTGCGTTCCAGGAAAACAGGTTTAGGAAACCCCAATCGCTCCCAATAAATTTTAGGTGTTTTTCTCCGTTATGCGCACCGTGAAAGTTCTCTGTACATTTTCTAGGTTTGGGAATTTCACCTGCCTTAAAAGGGGCTGTTAGGGGCAGCAATATTCCCCGCCAAAATAGAACAATGACCTGAAGGTGTCACATGGGCTTGGCCCCCTTTGTTTTGAAGTTTTTTCATTATCCCTCCTGTCATTTTTTTAGCGATGCGATTGATACAAAGTTATGGGCCTTGAAGGTGAGATCCCCGACTGATCACTCCCAGGGCTTACGTTTTTTTTTTCGCTCTATTTTTGGGCCCGAATTTTTTTGTACTCTGAAGAAGATTTTTTCCTCATGTTTACCTACTGAGTAATTGAAATTTTCATCGTTGAACTTCATATTGTTTTTTCTGCAGCCCACTGAAAGATTTGGTTGATGTCTGCCTGGAGCTTTGCAGTGTCTGCAATGGAAGACACTGTCATGCAGATTCGGGTGTCATCTGCAAAGGAAGACACGGTGCTGTGGCTGACATCCTTGTCTATGTCGGATATGAGGATGAGGAACAAGATGGGAGCGAGTACTGTGCCTTGTGGAACAGAGCTTTTCACCGTAGCTGCCTCGGACTTTACTCTGTTGACGACTACTCTCTGTGTTCTGTTAGTGAGGAAATTATAGATCCACCGACCGACTTTTCCTGTTATTCCTTTAGCACGCATTTTGTGCGCTATTACGCCATGGTCACACTTGTTGAAGGCTTTTGCAAAGTCTGTATATATTACATCTGCATTTTTTTTTGTCTTCTAGTGCATTTAGGACCTTGTCGTAGTGATCCAATAGTTGAGACAGACAGGAGCGACCTGTTCTAAACCCATGTTGCCCTGGGTTGTGTAACTGATGGGTTTCTAGATGGGTGGTGATCTTGCTTCTTAGGACCCTTTCAAAGATTTTTATGATATGGGATGTTAGTGCTATTGGTTTGTAGTTCTTTGCTGTTGCTTTACTGCCCCTTTGTGGAGTGGGGCTATGTCTGTTGTTTTTAGTAACTGTGGGACGACCCCCGTGTCCATGCTCCCTCTCCATAGGATGGGAAAGGCTCATGATAGGGGCTTCTTGCAGTTCTTGATGAACACGGAGTTCCATGAGTCTGGCCCTGGGGCAGAGTGCAAGGGCATGTCATTTATCTCCTGTTCGAAGTCATTTGGCGTCAGGATAGCATCGGATAGGCTTGTGTTAATCAAATTTTGTGGCTCTCTCATAAAAAATTCATTTTGATCTTCGACTCTCAGTCTGGTTAGCGGCTTGCTAAAAACTGAGTCATATTGGGACTTGAGTAGCTCACTCATTTCCTTGCTGTCATCTGTGAGGACCCATCTTGTTTAAGTAGGGGCCCAATACTGGACGTTGTTCCGATTTTGATTTGGCATAGGAAAAGAAAACTTGGTTTCTTTCGATTTCATTTATGGCTTTTAGATCTTCCCGCGATTCTGACTCCTAAAGGATTCTTTTAGCTTAAGTTCGATGCTTTCTATTTCTCTGACCAGTGTCTCCCTACGCATTTCAGATATATTGAACTCTTTTAGCTGCTCTGTTATTCTTTTCCGTCGCCTGTAAAGGGAGCGCCTGTCTCTTTCTGTTTTACATCTACTCCTCCTTTTTCTTAGAGGAATAAGCCTTGTGCATACATCGAGTGCCACCGAGTTAATCTGTTCTAGGCATAAGTTGGGGTCTGTGTTGCTTAGTATATCTTCCCAGCTTATATCGGTTAGGACTTGGTTTACTTGGTCCCACTTTATGTTTTTGTTATTGAAGTTGAATTTGGTGAATGCTCCCTCGTGACTAATCTCATTATGTCGGTCTGGGGCTCCACGCATACATGACTGAACCTCAATTATGTTGTGATCTGAGTATATTGTTTTTGATATGGTGACATTTCTTATCAGATCATCATTGTTAGTGAAGATGAGGTCTAGTGTATTCTCCAGTCTAGTAGGCTCTATTATTTGCTGGTTTAAATTGAATTTTGTGCAGAGATTTAAAAGCTCGCGTGAATGTGAGTTTTCATCAGAGCTGCCTCCTTTGGTGTTATTACTGCAACAATATTATTTGCTATATTCCTCCATTTTAGGTGCCTTAATTTTGAAATCCCCCAGGAGCAAGAGATGGGTGCAGGAGCTGGAAAGGGTTTTTTCCAGACAGTGGTCAATTTTTAGCAGCTGTTCCTGGAATTGCTGGGATGTTGCATCTGGAGGCTTGTAGACTACCACAATGACTAGGTTTTGGTTCTCGACCTTTACTGCTAAAACTTCCACTACATCATTTGAGGCATTTAGCAGTTCTGTGCAAACAAGTGACTCTGCAATGTACAGGCCAACCCCCCCCCTTTTGCCTGTTCACTCTGTCACATCTGTATAGGTTGTAACCTGGGATCCATATTTCGTTGTCCAAGTGATCCTCTATGTGGGTCTCAGTGAAAGCCGCGAACATTGCCTTTGCCTCTGCAAGCAGTCCATGGATGAAAGGTATTTTGTTGTTTGTTGCTGGATTTAGACCCTGTATATTTGCAAAGAAGAATGTTATCGGACTGGTGGTATTGTTGGTACTGGGGGGGGATTTTTTTCCCGGCATTAGTATCTGTATCTGTTGGTTTGGAGTGGAGGCCATCGACTGTGGTTCCACTCCAGGAATGACTGGATTTTGTGTACGATTTCTGCCATTTCCTGCCAGTTTTTTTCCTTCTTGGCACTAAAAAACCTCTCCCTATTGAGTGGCTGTGGCTACCCAGGTATTCCCATGGCCTGGATGTTTTGTATCTTTTTGTCCCCTTTAGATGGTATGCCTGGCAATTTAAGTTATAGCACAGTCTTTCCTGTACTGAAGAGGTACACAGTTCAGGGTGAAAAAGCTTACAGGAAGGGAGTTTGCATTTTCCTGTTGTCATATGGGCATGGCATTTTCTAGGGTGGTCATAGTTGCACGTCCCATCTGTTTTTCCAGATTTCCCATGCCAGCAGATACCGAGTGCATAGTATGTGCACAGGCTTGGTTTCCGTTTGCCTTGGGTTTCTGTGACTGTATTCCCTGTTGGTGCATGTTTCCCTGTCTTACTTCTATCCTCCCTAGCACCAACAATGGAGCTCCCACCAGTTGTTTTTGGTAATATATCCTCACTATTGCTAGTGGAGTCCTCTTGTTTGCTATTTCCTGCGGTATTTCTAGTTTGCAATATTGGTTTTAACTTATCTTTGACTACACTTGTTTACCTACTATGGCTCCTGTCCCCTATGAGGTCATTTATATGTATTCCTTCCTGCGTATAATTCCCGACTACCTGGACAAAATCTCCAGCTTCCAGCAACTTTGGTGGAGGTGCTCCATCTTTCAATCTACATTCCTGCAAACAGATGACATTAATATTCTTGGTTGCACTAATATGATGTAAGTCAGGCAACCGCTTCCTGATGGAAGCAATGTTCCATGAAAAGATTTGTAATGTATCCATTGTAGTGAGTTATTACAATCTCTTGCTCATAAGATTGTAAAACTATTATGCTTTGACTACAGTGTGCAGACACTTAAGAGCAAATAGCATAGTTTGTTCGTCTTTATCTTCAGGACCTTTATTTTTAGGCATTTTTCGGCATCTTGGCAGCCAGTTCCAAGGCAAGTCTTGAAGGCAAGAGTCATGGGCTTCTTTCTCACAAATTGCTGGAAGCTGAACGGAGATTGCTGCACTTTTGACATCATCACCATGCTCAAGAGCATCATCCTGATTACATATATTTATTAAACTTGTCAGGATCTGTTCAAGATGCTCAATTTTTTTCTGGAAATTTGTTATAATATGAGGAAGGTCAGGCGAATCCAATGCCTCTCCGGAGGATGGCACTTCTGGGTTAGTGCTTTCTTTAACACCTATCACCTTAACAGGTACCATGGTTACATTAGTGTTCTCTGTTTCATCATTCATTGCAGGTAGGTCCTGAGCATCTGACTCATCTCCAATTTCCAGGGGGGTTACCTGTGTGGTGTCCGTCTGACCGTTGTAGTTGTGTGTATTGGGAGAAATGACAAACTCATCCCCATATTCAGGTGTAGCCATAGGTATCTGTAGTGGCAGACCAGTAGTTCCATATGTGCTAGCAGGGATGGCTAGCTCCTCCACAGCTGGTGTGTGTGATGGCATTCTGGTATCACCAGAATCAAATTTTCAGGGAGGTGGGGTTTTTTGCACACTTTGCAGAGGTTCAGTCTCAGATCTGGCTGTGGTAGACTGGATGGCCTCATCCTCAGTTACCATTAAAGGACTGTTATCAGGTTTACTTCGAAGGTTGTTTGGGTTCTGACTGCAGTCCTTGTGGGAAACTGTAACCCCAACTTCTTTACAGTTAATACACTTAAATTTTTGGCTGTCAGGGCCTACTGTGCATTCTCTAGTGGAATGTTTCCCAGCACACTTACCACACCAAGAATGTAGTATTCCACAGTCTACCGCAACATGGCCATAGTGCTGGCATTTGTAACACCTACGTTTAGGGGGGTAGGTACACTTTGATGTTTAGGAAACGTAAACCATGCACCCAAATATTCCGGGGGAGGGGCACAGGACCCACCCAGCTGGCAATAATTTGGGATTTTCCTTTAAGTCTTTTAGGCTTGATGATACTCACTGAGAGTCAAATGGGATGGGTCCATGCAGAGAGGGTATCCAAAGATTATGATACTGGAGTTTACCTGGAGAGAGTTCCGGGGGTCAACGCCCCCGCGGCCCGGTCTGTGACCAGGCCTCCTGGTGGATCAGAGCCTGATCAACCAGGCTGTTGCTGCTGGCTGCACGCAAACCAACGTACGAGCCACAGCCCGGCTTATCCGGAACTGACTTTAGGTGCTTGTCCAGTGCCAGCTTGAAGACTGCCAGGGGTCTGTTGGTAATCCCCCTTATGTGTGCTGGGAGGCAGTTGAACAGTCTCGGGCCCCTGACACTTATTGTATGGTCTCTTAACGTGCTAGTGACACCCCTGCTTTTCATTGGGGGGATGGTGCATCGTCTGCCAAGTCTTTTGCTTTCGTAGTGAGTGATTTTCGTGTGCAAGTTCGGTACTAGTCCCTCTAGGATTTTCCAGGTGTATATAATCATGTATCTCTCCCTCCTGCGTTCCAGGGAATACAGGTTTAGGAACCTCAAGCGCTCCCATTAATTGAGGTGTTTTATCTCCGTTATGC
Source organism: Cherax quadricarinatus (assembly GCF_026875155.1). NCBI lineage: Eukaryota > Metazoa > Arthropoda > Malacostraca > Decapoda > Parastacidae > Cherax > Cherax quadricarinatus. The sequence goes on from NC_069485.1 coordinate 21,522,683, forward strand.
GCGCCGTGAAAGTTCTCCGTACATTTTCTAGGTCGGCAATTTCACCTGCCTTGAAAGGTGCTGTTAGTGTGCAGCAATATTCCAGCCTAGATAGAACAAGTGACCTGAAGAGTGTCATCATGGGCTTGGCCTCCCTAGTTTTGAAGGTTAAGAACATAAGAACATAAGAACATAAGAACATAAGAAAGGAGGAACACTGCAGCAGGCCTGTTGGCCCATACTAGGCAGGTCCTTTACAATCCATCCCACTAACAAAACATTTGTCCAACCCAATTTTCAATGCTACCCAAGAAACAAGCTCCGATGTGCAAGTCCCACTCAAATCCAACCCCTCCCACTCATGTACTTATCCAACCTAAATTTGAAACTACCCAAAGTCCTAGGCTCAATAACCCAACTAGGTAGACTGTTCCACTCATCAACTACCCTATTTCCAAACCAATACTTTCCTATGCCCTTTTTCTAAATCAAAACTTATCTAATTTAAATCCATTACTGGGGGGTTCTCTCTTGGAGAGATATCCTCAAAACCTTGTTAATATCCCCTTTATTAATACCTATCTTCCACTTATTACACTTCGATCAGGTCCCCCCCTCATTCTTCTTCTAAAAGTGAATGTAACTTAAGAGTCTTCAATCTTTCTTCATATTAAGATTTCTAATGCTATGTATTAATTTAGTCTCCTGCGCTGAATGTTTTCTAACGAATTTATGTCCATTCTGTAATATGGAGACCAGAATTGAGCTGCATAATCTAGGTGAGGCCTTACTAATGATGTATAAAGCTGCAGTATGACCTCTGGACTTCTTTTTGCTTACACTTCTTGATATAAATCCCAGTAACTATTTGCCTTATTATGTACGCTTAGGCATTGCTGTTTTGGGTTTTTAAGGGTTTCTGCTTACCATAACCCCCAAGTCCTTTTCGCAATCTGTATGGCTAAGTTCTACATTAATTAACGTATAAGTGCTAGGGTTATGGACACCCCCGAGCTTCAAAACCCTTTGCATTTATCTCATTGAACTGCATCTGCCACTTTTCTGACCAAGAGTAGAGTTTGTCTAAATCCCCCTTTAAGTTCCTTAACATCTACGTTTAAATCAATTATCCTACCTATCTTCGTTTTCATGGGCGAATTTGCTCATATCACTAGCATTCCTTCATCAAGATCATTGATATATATTATAAACAACAATGGGCCCAAGACTGATCCCTGTGGAACGCCACTTGTTACTGATCCCCACTGGGATTTAAACCCCCTTTTTATGGACACTCTCTGCTTCCTGTCTGTGGGCCATGACTCGATCCACGAGAGAAACCCTTCCCCCAATGCCATGAGCTGCTACTTTCGTCAACAGTCTTTGGTGCGGAACTCATCAAATGCCTTACTAAAATCTAAGTAAACAATATAAAATTTCTTTATCGTGGTCACAGCCTCAAAAGCTTTACTGAAGAAGTTAATAAATTAGTTAGACAAGACCGGCCTCTTGTGAATCCATGCTGAGTATCATTAATCAAGCTAGGGCTTATCGAGATGGTTTTCTTATAATCTCAGCTATAATTGACTCTAGCAACTTGCCTACAATTGAGGTCAGGCTTATTGGGCGGTAATTTGACGGTAACAACTTGTCCCCTGTTTTAAAAAATAGGAATTACATTAGCCATCTTTCCACATATCAGACACTAAAACCCTGTTTGAAGAAAATAAATTAAAAATATTAGTTAATGGTTCACAACTTCCATTTTGCATTCCTTAAGAACCCTTGAAAAAACCTCATCAGGACCCGGTGACTTATTTTGCTTCAGTCGGTCTATCTGCTTCACAACCATTTCACTAGTGACTGTGATGTTACATAATTTATCTTCTTCTGATCCACTATAAAAATTAATTACCGGAATATTATTAGTGTCTTCCTGGTAAAAACCGAGAGAAAATAATTATTTAAAATCGAGCACATTTCATTCTCTTTGTCAGTAAGATTTCCCATAGTTATTTTTAAGGGGACCTATCTTATCTCTGACTTTTTGTTCTATATACCTGGAAAAAACTTTTTGGATTAGTTTTTAGAATCCCTAGCAACTTTAATTTCATAGTCCCCTTTTAGCTTTTCTTATCCCCTTTTTAATGTCCCTCTTAATGTCAATATACTGATTCATAAGATGACCCTCGCCTCTTTTTATACGCCTATAAATTCCTTTCTTATGCCCTAGTAATATTTCAGCCTATTATTCATCCATTTAGGGTCATTTCTATTTGATCTAATTTCCTTATAAGGGATAAAAGTTCTTTGAGCAGCATGTATTGTGTTCAGAAAACTGTCATATTGATAGCTCTCTTCGTTACCCCAGTCAACAATGATAAGTGTTCTCTAAGCCCATCGTAAGCTGCTAAGCGAAAATCTGGGACTGTTACTGAGTTATCCCTACTATCATACTTCCATTCAATTCTAAATATAATTGATTTGTGTCCCCTAGCACCAGTTCCTCTTTAAACTTCTAAATTATTAACAAGGGATTCATTGGTTTGCCAGAACTAAGTCAAGCAGGTTATTTTCCCTTGTAGGTTCTGTCACAAACTGCTTCAAAAAAAATCCTGAACTACTTCTAAGAATCGTAAAGATTCTAATTCCCCATCAAAGAAATTCCAATCAATATGACTAAAGTTAAAGTCTCCCCAAATTACTACATTATCGTGCCTTGTGGCCCTAACAATTTCCTCCCATAGTAGTCTCCCTTGGTCCCTATCTAAATTTGGGGGACGGTATATCACACCTAAAATTAATTTTTCATGCCCCTCTGAAAATTCTATCCAAACAGACTCTGTATGTGTTACTTCAGACTTAATACCCGTTTTTTATTTCAACAGTTCAAAACGATCTCGGACATACAATGCCACCCCAACCCCCCCCCTTTCCCGATACTTCTATCTACTTGGAACAATTTAAAACCCTGAATGTGACATTTACAGGCATGTCCCGACTTTTTGAATTAAACCACGTCTCAGTAATGGCAAATACATCTATGTTACCTGCACTACAACTATTTTCAACCGTCCATCTTATTCCTAGCACTGCGACTATTTGTGTAATAAATTTTTAATGACCCCCCCTCTCTCTTTACCCTTCCTGCTCCTTTCTATTATTCCACTAAACCTATTACTGTCCTTGTCAATAGTGCCACTGGCTTTCCCAATATCCACCTCATTTTGCCTATTACTAGTTCTCCTAGTACTCATGTTTTCTACCCTGCGACTTCACAGTTTTCCCGCCAAAAACCCATACCACTAACTATTCCTAGTTTAAGACCTAACAGCTCCCTCCACTGCGTTGGCCATGCTCCCACCCCACACCTAATAAGTGAACCCCATCCCTGCATACAGTCATTTCTGCCATAGAAGAGGTCCCAGTTGTCAATGAATGTTTTCCGCATTTTCCTTACAGTATTTGTCCTAGCCAGCAATTGACACCAATTTCTCTGGACAACCATTCATTTCCAACTCCTCTCATTGGCAAAATGCCACATATGACAGGTTTCCCACCCTTCATCCTAATTATCTCTATTGCTGACCTATACCCCGCTAATCAGGTCCTCACTTTCCCACGTCTGCCAACATCGTTGCCTCCAGCACTGAGACAGATAATAGGGTTGCTCCCCTTACCTCTCATGATGTCATCCAGATGGCTAACAATATCCTTCAATCCCAGCCCCAGGAAAACACACTCTCCCGCCTCCTAAATCCTATCCTTCAAACAGAATGCCCTATCCATGTACCTAATCTGGCTATCCCCAACAACAACAATTTTTTTACCTTCCTTGGCGTCGTCTGTCGTGATGCTCCGAGTAGTGACTCACATTCACCAGTAGCATTACCCACTTGTAGAATTCGTCAAGACGTTCTCGATGGTCTTCGTTGGGGTTTCTAAGGGGTGTCTTACTCACTCTGCCAATGCTTCTTTGGTGCTCGTTGTGGCATTCCAGAGAACACTCACATTCGTCAGGTAGCACCGAGAATGAGTTGGAAGTTTTCCACGGTAGTCCCTTTTAGTTTCTCGTTGTTTCTGCCTCTCCAACCGTTTTCTTGATCTTCAGCTTGGTTCCATGTTGCCCGGCCACTGACCAAGCTCCCCTCTTAACCTGGGGACTCACAACAGAAGGATTACTACGAATCCTCTTGTTCTCCTCCGTTAATCGCCGTATCTCCATCTTAGCAACTCTGAGCTCTTCTCTCAGCTGCTGGTAAAGTTGCTCATATTGTTTTCTGCAGCCCACTGAAAGATTTGGTTGATGTCCGCCTGGAGCTTTGCAGTGTCTGCAAATGGAAGACACTGTCATGCAGATTCAGGTGTCATCTGCAAAGGAAGACACGGTGCTGTGGCTGACATCCTTGTCTATGTCGGATATGAGGAAGAGGAACAAGATGGGAGCGAGTACTGTGCCTTGTGGAACAGAGCTTTTCACCGTAGCTGCCTCGGACTTTACTCTGTTGACGACTACTCTCTGTGTTCTGTTAGTGAGGAAATTATAGATCCACCGACCGACTTTTCCTGTTATTCCTTTAGCACGCATTTTGTGCGCTATTACGCCATGGTCACACTTGTTGAAGGCTTTTGCAAAGTCTGTATATATTACATCTGCATTTTTTTTGTCTTCTAGTGCATTTAGGACCTTGTCGTAGTGATCCAATAGTTGAGACAGACAGGATCGACCTGTTCTAAACCCATGTTGCCCTGGGTTGTGTAATTGATGGGTTTCTAGATGGGTGGTGATCTTGCTTCTTAGGACCCTTTCAAAGATTTTTATGATATGGGATGTTAGTGCTATTGGTCTGTAGTTCTTTGCTGTTGCTTTACTGCCCCCTTTGTGGAGTGGGGCTATGTCTGTTGTTTTTAGTAACTGTGGGACGACCCCCGTGTCCATGCTCCCTCTCCATAGGATGGGAAAGGCTCGTGATAGGGGCTTCTTGCAGTTCTTGATGAACACGGAGTTCCATGAGTCTGGCCCTGGGGCAGAGTGCAAGGGCATGTCATTTATCTCCTGTTCGAAGTCATTTGGCGTCAGGATAGCATCGGATAGGCTTGTGTTAATCAAATTTTGTGGCTCTCTCATAAAAAATTCATTTTGATCTTCGACTCTCAGTCTGGTTAGCGGCTTGCTAAAAACTGAGTCATATTGGGACTTGAGTAGCTCACTCATTTCCTTGCTGTCATCTGTGTAGGACCCATCTTGTTTAAGTAGGGGCCCAATACTGGACGTTGTTCTCGATTTTGATTTGGCATAGGAGAAGAAATACTTTGGGTTTCTTTCGATTTCATTTATGGCTTTTAGTTCTTCCCGCGATTCCTGACTCCTAAAGGATTCTTTTAGCTTAAGTTCGATGCTTTCTATTTCTGACCAGTGTCTCCCTACGCATTTCAGATATATTGACCTCTTTTAGCCGCTCTGTTATTCTTTTCCGTCGCCTGTAAAGGGAGCGCCTGTCTCTTTCTGTTTTACATCTACTCCTCCTTTTTCTTAGAGGAATAAGCCTTGTGCATACATCGAGTGCCACCGAGTTAATCTGTTCTAGGCATAAGTTGGGGTCTGTGTTGCTTAGTATATCTTCCCAGCTTATATCGGTTAGGACTTGGTTTACTTGGTCCCACTTTATGTTTTTGTTATTGAAGTTGAATTTGGTGAATGCTCCCTCGTGACTAATCTCATTATGTCGGTTTGGGGCTCCACGCATACATGTCTGAACCTCAATTATGTTGTGATCTGAGTATATTGTTTTTGATATGGTGACATTTCTTATCAGATCATCATTGTTAATGAAGATGAGGTCTAGTGTATTCTCCAGTCTAGTAGGCTCTATTATTTGCTTGTTTAAATTGAATTTTGTGCAGAGATTTAAAAGCTCGTGTGAGTGTGAGTTTTCATCAGAGCTACCTCCTGGTGTTATTACTGCAACAATATTATTTGCTATATTCCTCCATTTTAGGTGCCTTAAGTTGAAATCCCCCAGGAGCAAGATGTTGGGTGCAGGAGCTGGAAGATTTTCCAGACAGTGGTCAATTTTTAACAGCTGTTCCTGGAATTGCTGGGATGTTGCATCCGGAGGCTTTTAGGGGGTTTTAAGGGCACTCAGCGCGAACGAAAAATTTTTTCCGAAAAAATTCACAAACTGAGTTAATCTTATAGAAAAATAGCTTAATTCTCTGGCAACACAATGGTACCAGAATCATTGTTCTACGACATTCGTACAAGGATTTATGGTCATTTAAATACACCTAGGGTGACGTCACCACCCGCGACAGGTGTGCTCACCTGTCGTCAATTTATTTTTTTTTTTCCGTTTTTTTTTCGTGTATTTACTGTATTATTCTTTCTAAGATAATAATTGACGATTTGGCATCATAATACAGTGGGTGGGACTTATACGTAGAGTTCCAACCAACCAGGAACCTCCCGACACCATTTTGCTGACGTCATGGAAAATTCCAGTCTCGGGGTGGCCGGGGAATATGGCTCAATATAACGCTATTATAGCTTCTACGGCTTATTTATTCTATCACAATTGATCTAATATGACATAATAAACAATATAAATAACAAAGAAGTATGGTAAATACTCCAGAATGAATAATATATGGCATATTCCCAGAGCGCTCCATCGGGAATAATAGATTCCCATTCTCAGAGAGGGGCTTCCATTCTCTTTCTCTCACCTCCAGGGTCCTTATATTAAAGAAAACTAACATGGTTAACTATGATATACACTCGTAATGCAGTATAAGACTGAGAAAAATGTTATTTTCTCGAAAAAAAAAAAAAAAAAAAGGTGGTCCGGCTGTTTCGCGGATTATCTCGGAAGTAAGTTATTCACATATATGAGCAAACCCCTTCGTTAATAATAGCAGGAATGTAATGAAATTCACAGAGAACATAAAGGAAAGATTGTTTTACAAGCCAATGGATCGCTTTTTGAGATATCATAATTTGTTTTTGATTTATGTGAGGGCAAAAGTCAGAATATTGGCTGAACAGAATACAAAACCATACAAAAATTATTTTTTTTAAGAATGAAGAAAGGATAAATTACAGAAAATCTAACCATTAGAAATACAGTTTAGCATTGTTTTATGCGTAGATAATGCCAAAACAACTTCTCCAAGTCCCACTTCGACGGTACCTTGCAATATGTATGATTATTAGTAAATAATTTTTTTCTCAGTTGTTTTTTGAGCTATCTTATTGAAACTTGGTCACATTACTATTGAAAGGTGCTTCTTTACGTACAAAAAAAATGAAAGAAATCGAACGAAAAATAAAAAAATTTCATGTGTTAGGCTTGATATCCCTCTTTAGACTACCACAATGACTAGGTTTTGGTTCTCGACCTTTACTGCTAAAACTTCCACTACATCATTTGAGGCATTAAGCAGTTCTGTGCAAACAAGTGACTCTGCAATGTACAGGCCAACCCTCCCCTTTTGCCTGTTCACTCTGTCACATCTGTATAGGTTGTAACCTGGGATCCATATTTCGTTGTCCAAGTGATCCTTTATGTGGGTCTCAGTGAAAGCCGCGAACATTGCCTTTGCCTCTGCAAGCAGTCCACGGATGAAAGGTATTTTGTTGTTTGTTGCTGGCTTTAGACCCTGTGTATTTGCAAAGAAGAATGTTATCAGACTGGTGGTATTGTTGGTACTGGGGGGGATTTTTTTCCGGCATTAGTATCTGTATCTGTTGGTTTGGAGTGGAGGCCATCGACTGTGGTTCCACTCCAGGAATGACTGGATTTGGTGTACGATTTCTGCCATTTCCTGCCAGTTTTTTTTCCTTCCTGGCACTAAAAAACCTCTCCCTCTTGAGTGGCTGTGGCTACCCAGGTTTTCCCATGGCCTGGATGTTTTGTATCTTTTTGTCCCCTTTAGATGGTATGCCTGGCAATTTAAGTTATAGCACAGTCTTTCCTGTACTGAAGAGGTACACAGTTCAGGGTAAAAAAGCTTACAGGAAGGGAGTTTCCCATTTTTTAAAGTGGTGAGTGTCTGATGGAGGTCGGAGCAGCTTAATATCCCCATAAGGTGTACTAAGTAGATCATTGATCAGTTCTGCATTCTGTTCCACAAACACAAAGTTGTGTGTGTTTTTCCTAAATTGGATCCTTGAGTTAGGATGCTTGTTTACAGCTTCCATTAGCCATGCACACTTAGCAGGCAGCGGGGTGTTGTCAGGGAAGTTCAGCTTAACACATTCTTCCTTTGAAGAAAGACTTCTTGCAGCCTCTGTGCACCAAGGACGTTTAGTGTCACATTGTGTACGAGTCAAGTGAGTCTGACTACGTCAACGCTCAAGCCCTTTCTCACTTTTTCTCTTTTGTTTACTTTTAAAGGTCTGGAAGCTATCATCATTTCCATCACCTGCAGAAATAGGTTCCTCTATAACAGTTGCCATGTTTGCCAGTGATGATATCTGGTGTAAGACTCACAACACAAGAATTCCTCGCTTATCTTTCCCTTATAGCTTATGCAAGAGCAAATATTCACTACAAAGTCAGAAGTCCAAAATAGATCACAAGACACAAGTGCTCAAGTTCAATGAACACCTCCAACCATACTCAACCCAGACCACCACCACTCAATACGACACACACCCCACCAAAAACACACTCAGAGACCTCTTGTATGTGTGTTAATAATATGGTACATATAATGATATAATGGATGGTACAGGCGAGGTCTTACACCTTATCACAAATTACAAAGATGAAAAGAAAGAGAGAGAGAGAGAGAGAGAGAGAGAGACAAAGTAGGTGATATTGAGCATAAAATTAGAATTCTGACATACATCACATTAAACAAGAGGTTCAAATTCAATGATAACTTCCACTTGAGTTAGTTCAGGCTACTGCCACCTAATGTACCTCACTGAAATAATAATATAGCAGACATTACAATGAATGCTGAAGACAACCTCTTACCCCAACCATAGATCGTAAACAGTATTACTAAAAGAAAAAAAAAAAAAAAAAAGCAAAAAAAAAAAAAAAAAAAAAAAAAAAAACTAGGTAATGTTACAATGACAATGAGATAAATCACTCTGGTTGACTTCCTTGGTCCATCCTGGGTAACTCACACGTTACTATGTTATACATGTATGCAAGCATACATGAAATGTGTACCTCTTCAGTACAGGAAAGACTGCGCTATAACTTAAATTGCCAGGCACACCATCTAAAGGGTACAAAAAGATACAAAACATCCAGGCCATGGGAAAACCTGGGTAGCCACAGCCACTCAAGAGGGAGAGGTTTTTAGTGCCAGGAAGGAAAAAAAACTGGCAGGAAATGGCAGAAATCGTACACCAAATCCAGTCATTCCTGGAGTGGAACCACAGTCGATGGCCTCCACTCCAAACCAACAGATACAGATACTAATGCCAGAAAAAAAATCCCCCCCAGTACCAACAATACCACCAGTCCGATGACATTCTTCTTTGCAAATATACAGGGTCTAAAGCCAGCAACAAACAACAAAATACCTTTCATCCGTGGACTGCTTGCAGAGGCAAAGGCAATGTTCGTGGCTTTCACTGAGACCCACATAAAGGATCACTTGGACAACGAAATATGGATCCCAGGTTACAACCTATACAGATGTGACAGAGTGAACAGGCAAAAAGGTGGGTTTGGCCTGTGCATTGCAGAGTCACTTGTTTGCACAGAACTGCTAAATGCCTCAAATGATGTAGTGGAAGTTTTAGCAGTAAAGGTCGAGAACCAAGACCTAGTCATTGTGGTAGTCTACAAGCCTCCGGATGCAACATCCCAGCAATTCCAGGAACAGCTGTTAAAAATTGACCACTGTCTGGAAAATCTTCCAGCTCCTGCACCCAACATCTTGCTCCTGGGGGATTTCAACTTAAGGCACCTAAAATGGAGGAATATAGCAAATAATATTGTTGCAGTAACAACACCAGGAGGCAGCTCTGATGAAAACTCACACTCACACGAGCTTTTAAATCTCTGCACAAAATTCAATTTAAACCAGCAAATAATAGAGCCTACTAGACTGGAGAATACACTAGACCTCATCTTCACTAACAATGATTATCTGATAAGAAATGTCACCATATCAAAAACAATATACTCAGATCACAACATAATTGAGGCTCAGACATGTATGCGTGGAGCCCCAGACCGACATAATGAGACTAGTCACGAGGGAGCATTCACCAAATTCAACTTCAATAATAAAAACATAAAGTGGGACCAAGTAAACCAAGTCCTAACCGATATAAGCTGGGAAGATATACTAAGCAACACAGACCCAACGTATGCCTAGAACAGATTAACTTGGTGGCATTCGATGTATGCACAAGGCTTATTCCTCTAAGAAAAAGGAGGAGTAGATGTAAAATAGAAAGAGACAGGCGCTCCCTTTACAGGCGACGGAAAAGAATAACAGAGCGGCTAAAAGAGGTCAATATATCTGAAATGCGTAGGGAGACACTGGTCAGAGAAATAGCAAGCATCGAACTCAAGCTAAAGGAATCTTATAGGAGTCAGGAATCACGGGAAGAACTAAAAGCCATAAATGAAATCGAAAGAAACCCAAAGTATTTCTTCTATGCCAAATCAAAGTCGAGAACAACATCCAGTATTGGGCCCCTACTTAAACAAGATGGGTCCTACACAGATGACAGCAAGGAAATGAGTGAGCTACTCAAGTCCCAATATGACTCAGTTTTTAGCAAGCCGCTAACCAGACTGAGAGTCGAAGATCAAAATGAATTTTTTATGAGAGAGCCACAAAATTTGGTTAACACAAGCCTATCCAATGTTATCCTGACGCCAAATGACTTCGAACAAGTGATAAATGACATGCCCTTGCACTCTGCCCCAGGGCCAGACTCATGGAACTCCGTGTTCATCAAGAACTGCAAGAAGCCCCTATCACGAGCCTTTTCCATCCTATGGAGAGGGAGCATGGACACGTGGGTCGTCCCACAGTTACTAAAAACAACAGACATAGCCCCACTCCACAAAGGGGGCAGTAAAGCAACAGCAAAGAACTACAGACCAATAGCACTAACATCCCATATCATAAAAATCTTTGAAAGGGTCCTAAGAAGCAAGATCACCACCCATCTAGAAACCCATCAGTTACACAACCCAGGGCAACATGGGTTTAGAACAGGTCGCTCCTGTCTGTCTCAGCTATTGGATCACTTCGACAAGGTCCTAAATGCACTAGAAGATAAAAAGAATGCAGATGTAATATATACAGACTTTGCAAAAGCCTTCGACAAGTGTGACCAGGGCGTAATAGCGCACAAAATGCGTGCTAAAGGAATAACAGGAAAAGTCGGTCGATGGATCTATAATTTCCTCACTAACAGAACACAGAGAGTAGTCGTCAACAGAGTAAAGTCCGAGGCAGCTACGGTGAAAAGCTCTGTTCCACAAGGCACAGTACTCGCTCCCACCTTGTTCCTCATCCTCATATCCGACATAGACAAGGATGTCAGCCACAGCACCGTGTCTTCCTTTGCAGATGACACCCGAATCTGCATGACAGTGTCTTCCATTGCAGACACTGCAAGGCTCCAGGTGGACATCAACCGAATCTTTCAGTGTGCTGCAGAAAACAATATGAAGTTCAACGATGAGAAATTTCAATTACTCAGATATGGTAAACACGAGGAAATTAAATCTTCATCAGAGTACAAAACAAATTCTGGCCACAAAATAGAGCGAAACACCAACGTCAAAGACCTGGGAGTGATCATGTCTGAGGATCTCACCTTCAAGGACCATAACATTGTATCAATCACATCTGCTAGAAAAATGACAGGATGGATAATGAGAACCTTCAAAACTAGGGAGGCCAAGCACATGATGACACTCTTCAGGTCACTTGTTCTATCTAGGCTGGAATATTGCTGCACACTAACAGCACCTTTCAAGTCAGGTGAAATTGCTGACCTAGAAAATGAACAGAGAACCTTCAAGGCGCGCATAACGGAGATAAAACACTTCAATTACTTGAAGCGCTTGAGGTTCCTGAACCTGTATTCCCTGGAACGCAGGCGGGAGAGATACATGATTATATACACCTGGAAAATGCTAGAGGGACTAGTACCGAACTTGCACACGAAAATCACTCACTACAAAAGCAAAAGACTTGGCAGACGATGCAACATCCCCCCAATGAAAAGCAGGGGTGTCACTACACGTTAAGATCCCAAATACAATAAGTGTCAGGGCCCGAGACTGTTCAACTGCCTCCCAGCATACATAAGGGGGATTACCAACAGACCCCTAGCAGTCTTCAAAGCTGGCACTGGAAAAAGCACCTAAAGTCAGATCCTGACCAGCCGGGCTGTGGCTCGTACGTTGGTTGCGTGCAGCCAGCAGCAACAGCCTGGTTGATCAGGCTCTGATCCACCAGGAAGGGCCTTGTCCACAGAACCGGGCCGCGGGGGCATTGACCCCAGAACTCTCCCCAGGAAAACCCTCCAGGTAAGGTCCCAGCTTAATTCGATGACCAGTACCTAAACAATCTCACTTACACACGCGTTATATGTATGAAAATGTTACAATACACCAATTTGTCACTTTTTCACTTAGAACACTGTGTTGATGTAAATATAGGTGAGATGGTACACCGCTGGCGAAATAAACACACCAAATTTCTCAAGGTCACACACTAGCCCATTTTGTAGAGGAAACCCACGTTTAATATGTTTTATGTGTCAGTGGAGTCTCAGTCTTTTAAATTGGGTATCGAGTTAAAACACTACAATCGTTGATCAAATAGTCTAAAACAATGTACAAAATGTAAATAGAAGTATAACAATGCAAATGTTACAATTTTAACAGGCGCAAAAACCATAGATGAGATGGCAAGGAACATAGATGTAAACAGGCTGACTCTTGCTTAACACAGTTGAAAGGTAACCGAATTACTCAAGAGAGAAAGTATTCATGTGAAGGTGATCGTAATTTATTAGATGGAAAACTCATTAATCCTCAAGATAATGAATATATTTCACGTTTATTTTGATAATTCTAACCAAACCATTTTTATCTTTTATTCTGAACAAGAATTACAAAATTTATATAAGAGTACAGATAAAATTGAAAGTAGTAGTAACAATAATCATTCTTTGATTAGTGGATTAGATTCGTATAGTTTACCTATTTCACATAATAATCGTATTGATAAATGATTTAAAGTTTTGGGTGCTCATTGAATTTTGTATAATACTTATATTAATGCATCAACAAGGAAAATATTTAAATACTAGTTTATAAGGAATGGGAATTTCTGCACTTAATATATGTGTTATTTTAATACATGCTATGCTTCATTTAAAATGTCTTTTAGAGAAAAATATATCTCCTATTGAAAATATGCATCATTCTAATAAAAGTTTTGTAACTGAAGTTATCAAATATTTACCATCCACTCTTTATGGCCACCCTATGTTACCTATTGTAACACATATTGATAATAAAAAATATATAAAATTATGTCAGTAACCCCCCTCCTACACAAATAATAACTTTTAATAGTGCAATAAATGACAATAATTTTAAAATGGCATTACAAAAATTTTTATAGATTTAGAAAAATCAATTTATGAATCTCTTTAAAAAAAAAAAAAACTAACGGTAAAATGTACATATCGATTTATTACCCTTACCTCAAATAATATGTTATAATTTATTAAAATTATTTGAAAACTCAAACTCTAATGAAGAATTGAAATTATTAAAAATCTTAAAGATATTAATACAATTACTGAATTTAATATTTTTAAAGATTATTCAAGCATTGCAAACCCTTTTTAGGGCATCATATTTACATATTATTTATATGCTTTAATTAAAGTGGCCAATTAAAGGAAATAAATATCCATTGTGATACTTTAAAACACGATTTTGATGAAGTATATAAACCATTTAGAAAAATTTAATAACATTCCTTCAACGTACCAATCTATATTCCTTTGATACTGGTTTTATTGAACTCATACATTTTTTTATTTATTGTGCAAATATATTATAGATATAATAAATAAATATGTGGAATTAGATTACAAAACAAAAGAACTTCAAACAACATTTTAATGAAAAAATAAAATACAATAGAATACTGAAAAATTTTCTATATCAAAAACAATTAAAGTATCTCTATGCATCACAAATTCATCAATTATCAATCATCATATGTGAATTGTTTCTAAAAAAGAATTATTAGAAATATAAATTATTCAGAACTAAAAAGATTAAACTTTAGAAGACGTGTAAATATTCACTTTACCAAATGTTTGCTTCGACGTAGAAAATATCTTTTAATTCTATTATACATACAATTAATTCATAGATAAAATATAAATTTAATCTGATATCGCTTTAGATAGTAATGAAGATTTTTAATTAATTATTTTCATCATATAAGAGGTCGACATTGTTTTACTTCAATATTAACATCAGCTTCAATATTTTAATTGATTATTTTTATCATCAATAACTATAATATGATGGATTGATGGAAATTTATGGTGATAGAACGATTATGTTTAAAATTTTCATTTCCGGGAAAATTTTTTTTTCACAAAAAAAAGATTAATGAAATAAAGCTGTATCTCCATAAATGGTTTCCCATCATTTTAAATTATTATTATTCTCCATTTTACTTCATTTTTTATTCCTTTTAACCCTTTATACTTAATGCGAATATAATCAATATTTTTAATAAGAGAGGTTTTATATTAAATGCACCGTAACACATTTAACTACATCTAATATTTGTATAAGGTTTATTTGATATTATTATAAAATTATATACTATTTTTTCGTTTTTTTTTATTTTTTTTATTACCATTATAACTTTATTCCCAAAGAATTATTTTAGCATTATTATTCATTTAAAATTGGATTCTCTTATCTGAATATGGCGGATACTTTATTTATAATATATTTATAAGATTTTTTTCAAATTGAATTTGTTTTTTGATAAATCACAACATTTATAAGTTAAATATGTTTGAAATATGGAGCAATATTAAGTATATGTTATCATATTTATGTATATATGTACGTTTACCTGCTGTCCATAAAATAAAGATATTATGTGTATTTACAATTTAAATTATATCTAAGTTTCATAAAGAAAAGGAGAGTCTTATACACTAGGCAAATTAATCTGTAAAATTAATTGTAAAGTTTGTTTGCTACTATATACTGCTAAAGTTTTATCAACAGGCTAATTACAATAAGAAACAGGAGTTATTTTTTTTTTCCATTTTCTAAATATTGTATATGTCTTAAAAGATAAATATCTTGCAAAAAAATCTTTATCATCTTCTTTTGATTACTAAAGTGAATCTGTGGTATTGTTATTTAGTTGTTGATAATAAAAGGTGTAGTAGTAGTAGTAGTAGTTAGATAGCTAACATTAAATATTTCTGGTTGTTATGATAAAATTTTTATTCTTATTATTTTATTTTTTTTATTATGTATATTTATTTATATAATAGTACTTTAACAATTTTTATTTATATTTATATAATAATTATTAATCGAAATTTAATTATAATAATTTCCTAACACTATTTTTATTAGTTTTAACTATATTTAATGATGAGAGAATGCATTTTATATATTATTGCTAGATATTTTTGTTTCTAATATAATAAGTGTTCCAACAATTATTTTTGAGGAGAAATTGGAAAAAAGATCACATCTTACCAAGAATTGCACATAAAATTACCAAAGAAGAAATTACTATTGACTATCATAATAAAAAAGATTCAATAATAGATATTCCAAATTTTGCATCCTATTTTATGGGAAGGAAGAATGATTTATTGATTATACTGGATTATTTGAAACAAGTAGCCAATCACGAACAATATGTACTTTAATATTATATAATATATAAGTTTCAACTTTTAAAAATTTTAAAATGATTGAAAAAAATTAATGATTATTCTGTCAATTTTATGGATTAGAAAAATTTAATTTAATAATATGCTCTATTAGTTATACATGGCAAATTATTCATCAAGAAAAATGGCATCCTGTTACAATCAAAAAATAACAAAGAAATTTGTATACAATTCATTGGTTTTTCCTTACAAGCATGGAAAATAGATACAAATAATATATCAGAAATATGATTATATTTGATTAAAAAAAATATTTTAAAATTTAATTATGAACATATTGCCTATTGACTATTATATATAAGTTTATTTAATATAATTGCTACAGTTCAAGAAGTACAACCAATTTTATTTGAGGGATATATCTTTTCCTGTGTTTACTTTAATTTATTCTTGAATAATATAAATAAAATCCTTAAAGAAATTAATTTAAGAAAATTAAATCAAAAAGACGGGCAATTTATAGACTTAAAATCTAATCGGTGGTTTTATTAATTAGTTCATTTTTTTGTGTATATATCATATCACTGATATAATATTTCTTTATTCTCATTATTTCGCTCTTATCATCATCTCTTTAGAAAGATGATGAAATATTTTCACTTTATATTCTTCATTCATTATAATTCATAGTATTTATAAGTTATTATATATATTTTATAAATTATGTATTAGCTTCTTCTTCTGCTGCTGTGATTCTTTTTCTGTTTCTTATATTTGTTTCTAACTTTTTACAATTACAAAATATAATTTATACGTAAAAAAGTATTAAGCATAAAATAGTATGAAATTTTTTTTTTTCCAAAAAATAGATTTTGGGAAAGGAGGTTTATAAAGTGATAAATTTTTTTTTTTTAAAATTCCCAAAGAAAAAAAGTTTAAAAATTTTTTCAATATTTTCATTTTTTTTTTTCCCCTAATTCGATTAACATTTTTTAAAAATTTTGATGAACAATTTCTATTGTAGATTTTGATTTAGGATTTTTTTTCAACAAACTTTTTGAGTTTAAGAAAAATCCTGAAATTTTTCAATAAAAATTTTTCTATTCAGATTGATCTAAAAACTTTTTTTGAACAACAGATATTAATTTTAAAGTGCTGAAATTTCAAATCAACATACATAAATATTTTGACCACCAATTATATCTTTATAAAATTATATATTGGACATTCTCTGTATTTATAACTTTTTATTTATATAATTTTTAGAAAATTTTTGCAAAGGGTCTTTATTTTTTTTCTAAGATTTAAATGAAATGTTTGTCCATAAAACACGTTTTCTATTTTATTATTTTCTTTCTTTCCTAAATTTTTTCATTTTTTTAAAATTTTTATATTTATATTGTGGAGATTTTTGTTGGGGAAAATCAAGATTGTGAAAAAATAATGAGGGGAAGGAATTTAATAATGAAACAATAGGTGTTAGTGGCTGTTGATTATTATTATTATTATTATTATTATTATTATTATTATTATTATTATCATTATTATCATTATTTAGTGAAAGTGGTGGTAATACAGATATAGGTGAAGATGAAAGTGTATGAGAAAATGGTAAGGATGGAATTGATGATGATAATGATTGTGATGTTTGAGTAGTAACATTTGAATCAAATAACAATGAAGATTCATTATTGAGCGTTACAGGAATAATTGGAATAAAATTTTCCATTTTTTTAAATTTAAAGAATATCTTCAATATGATCAGCTACTAAAATACCATCAGAAGTATAAATTCGACCATCATAACCATATACAATATTACAAGTACAATATAACAGTTTAATATAGGTATATCCATGATAGGCAATATCTTTATTTGAAGCATCCCGTGATAACATCGCCATATTAATAAAAGATTGTCGATTCATTCCTTGTAGAAAACTTGTACGAGCTTGTTCATTTATTTGACCTACTATTTGCCACAAGTGATCTTTCGAGAAGCGAGAGGATTGTGAAAGAATCATTTCTTTAATTGTATTGAAATCCGTAACTTGTGGAAAAAATTTTTCTATGAAATCAATATAACTTATAGATTTATCTAAATCAATAAATTCAAGTAAATCTTTATAAGAAATTGTAAAAACCATTTGATTATGCCAAATAAAATGACAAACTTTTCTGAGTTGTATAAAAATATTATATGCTTCAATAGATGATTTATTTTTAGCCATATAATACAGAGCATCATGTATTTCTTGTCGTTTAAACCCATATAAATAATAAAGAGTTAAAATTTCATCATGATCAAAAGATACACGTAATCCATCTTGAATTATCATATTATTACTCGGATGAAAAAGAGTTATAGCTTCAATTTCAGAAGCAATATTATTACTCATTGGAATAACTTGCATTGCATCTCCATCAAATTCAGCATGATTTCCATGAACAATACTCGTAGGAATTGCCATAACTGGATATATCCAAACAAAAGCTATACGATGTAGAGTAAAATTTCTATCATCATTACTGTCCTGGGAGACAGTAATGGTGAAGCTGCAGGTGCTGTCCTGGGAGACAGTAATGGGGAAGCTGGAGATGCTGTCCTGGGAGACAGTAATGGTGAAGCTGGAGATTTTGTCCAGGTAGTCGGGAATTATACGCAGGAAGGAATACATATAATTGACCTCATAGGCGACAGGAGCCATAGTAGGGAAACAAGTGTAGTCAAAGATAAGATAAAACCAATATTGCAAACTAGAAATACCGCAGGAAATAGCAAACAAGAGGACTCCACTAGCAATAGGGAGGATATTACCAAAAACAACTGGTGGGAGCTCCATTGTTGGTGCTAGGGAGGATAGAAGTAAGGACAGGGAAACATGCACCAACAGGGAATACAGTCACAGAAACCCAAGGCAAACGGAAACCAAGCCTGTGTACATACTATGCACTCGTATCTGCTGGCATGGGAAATCTGGAAAAACAGATGGACGTGCAACTATGACCACCCTAGAAAATGCCATGCCCATATGACAACAGGAAAATGCAAAACTCCCTTCCTGTAAGCTTTTTCACCTGAACTGTGTACCTCTTCAGTACAGGAAAGACTGTGCTATAACTTAATTGCCAGGCAATACAATCTAAAGGGGACAAAAAGATACAAAACATCCAGGCCATGGGAAAACCTGGGTAGCCACAGCCACTCAAGAGGGAGAGGTTTTTTAGTGCCAGGAAGGAAAAAAAACTGGCAGGAAATGGCAGAAATCGTACACCAAATCCAGTCATTCCTGGAGTGGAACCACAGTCGATGGCCTCCACTCCAAACCAACAGATACAGATACTAATGCCGGAAAAAAAATCCCCCCCCAGTACCAACAATAGCACCAGTCCGATAACATTCTTCTTTGCAAATATACAGGGTCTAAAGCCAGCAACAAACAACAAAATACCTTTCATCCGTGGACTGCTTGCAGAGGCAAAGGCAATGTTCGCGGCTTTCACTGAGACCCACATAAAGGATCACTTGGACAACGAAATATGGATCCCAGGTTACAACCTATACAGATGTGACAGATTGAACAGGCAAAAGGGGGGGGGGTTGGCCTGTACATTGCAGAGTCACTTGTTTGCACAGAACTGCTAAATGCCTCAAATGATGTAGTGGAAGTTTTAGCAGTAAAGGTCGAGAACCAAAACCTAGTCATTGTGGTAGTCTACAAGCCTGCGGATGTAACATCCCAGCAATTCCAGGAACAGCTGTTAAAAATTGACCACTGTCTGGAAAACCTTCCAGCTCCTGCACCCAACATCTTGCTCCTGGGGGATTTCAACTTAAGCACCTAAAATGGAGGAATATAGCAAATAAATTGTTGCAGTAATGACACCAGGAGGCAGCTCTGATGAAAAACTCACACTCACGCGAGCTTTTAAATCTCTGCCACAAAATTCAATTTAAACCAGCAAATAATTGAGCCTACTAGACTGGAGAATACACTAGACCTCATCTTCACTAACAATGATGATCTGATAAGAAATGTCACCATATCAAAAACAATATACTCAGATCACAACATTATTGAGGTTCAGTCATATATGCGTGGAGCCCCAGACCGACATAATGAGATTAGTCACGAGGGAGCATTCACCAAATTCAACTTCAATAACAAAAACATAAAGTGGGACCAAGTAAACCAAGTCCTAACCGATATAAGCTGGGAAGATATACTAAGCAACACAGACCCCAACTTATGCCTAGATCAGATTAACTCGGTTGCACTCGATGTATGCACAAGGCTTATTCCTCTAAGAAAAAGGAGGAGTAGATGTAAAACAGAAAGAGACAGGCGCTCCCTTTACAGGTGACGGAAAAGAATAACAGAGCGGCTAAAAGAGGTCAATATATCTGAAATGCGTAGGGAGACACTGGTCAGAGAAATAGCAAGCATCGAACTTAAGCTAAAAGAATCCTTTAGGAGTCAGGAATCGCGGGAAGAACTAAAAGCCATAAATGAAATCGAAAGAAACCCAAAGTATTTCTTCTCCTATGCCAAATCAAAATCGAGAACAACGTTCCAGTATTGGGCCCCTACTTAAACAAGATGGGTCCTACACAGATGACAGCAAGGAAATGAGTGAGCTACTCAAGTCCCAATATGACTCAGTTTTTAGCAAGCCGCTAACCAGACTGAGAGTCGAAGATCAAAATGAATTTTTTATGAGAGAGCCACAAAATTTGATTAACACAAGCCTATCCGATGTTATCCTGACGCCAAATGACTTCGAACAGGCGATAAATGACATGCCCATGCACTCTGCCCCAGGGCCAGACTCATGGAACTCTGTGTTCATCAAGAACTGCAAGAAGAAGCCCCTATCACGAGCCTTTTCCATCCTATGGAGAGGGAGCATGGACACGGGGTCGTCCCACAGTTACTAAAAACAACAGACATAGCCCCACTCCACAAAAGGGGGCAGTAAAGCAACAGCAAGAACTATACAGACCAATAGCACTAACATCCCATATCATAAAAATCTTTGAAAGGGTCCTAAGAAGCAAGATCACCACCCATCTAGAAACCCATCAGTTACACAACCCAGGGCAACATGGGTTTAGAACAGGTCGCTCCTGTCTGTCTCAACTATTGGATCACTACGACAAGGTAATAAATGCACTAGAAGACAAAAAGAATGCAGATGTAATATATACAGACTTTGCAAAAGCCTTCGACAAGTGTGACCATGGCGTAATAGCGCACAAAATGCGTGCTAAAGGAATAACAGGAAAAGTCGGTCGATGGATCTATAATTTCCTCACTAACAGAACACAGAGAGTAGTCGTCAACAGAATAAAGTCTGAGGCAGCTACAGTGAAAAGCTCTGTTCCACAGGCACAGTACTCCGCTCCCATCTTGTTCCTCATCCTCATATCTGACATAGACAAGGATGTCAGCCACAGCACCGTGTCTTCCTTTGCAGATGACACCCGAATCTGCATGACAGTGTCTTCAATTGCAGACACTGCAAAGCTCCAGGCGACATCAACCAAATCTTTTCAGTGGGCTGCAGAAAACAATATGAAGTTCAACGATGAGAAATTTCAATTACTCAGATATGGTAAACATGAGGAAATTAAATCTTCATCAGAGTACAAAACAAATTCTGGCCACAAAATAGAGCGAAACACCAACGTCAAAGACCTGGGAGTGATCATGTGGGAGGATCTCACCTTCAAGGACCATAACATTGTATCAATCGCATCTGCTAGAAAAATGACAGGATGGATAATGAGAACCTTCAAAACTAGGGAGGCCAAGCCCATGATGACACTCTTCAGGTCACTTGTTCTATCTAGGCTGGAATATTGCTGCACACTAACAGCACCTTTCAAGGCAGGTGAAATTGCCGACCTAGAAAATGTACAGAGAACTTTCACGGCGCGCGTAACGGAGATAAAACACCTCAATTATTGGGAGCGCTTGAGGTTCCTAAACCTGTATTCCCTGGAATGCAGAAGGGAGAGATACATGATTATATACACCTGGAAAATCCTAGAGGGACTAGTACCAAACTTGCACACGAAAAATCAACTCACTACGAAAGCAAAAGACTTGGCAGACGATGCACCATCCCCCCAATGAAAAGCAGGGGTGTCACTAGCACGTTAAGAGACTATACAATAAGTGTCAGGGGCCCGAGACTGTTCAACTGCCTCCCAGCACACATAAGGGGGATTACCAACAGACCCCTGGCAGTCTTCAAGCTGGCACTGGACAAGCACCTAAAGTTAGTTCCGGATCAGCCGGGCTGTGGCTCGTACGTTGGTTTGCGTGCAGCCAGCAGCAACAGCCTGGTTGATCAGGCTTTGATCCACCAGGAGGCCTGGTCACAGACCGGGCCGCGGGGGCGTTGACCCCCGGAACTCTCTCCAGGTAAACTCCAGGTAAACCTATGAGCAAGAATATAATGGGGACAATCTAGTTGTCTCCATACATTAATAGGTAAAATACATTCATCTGGTTCTATTGAATAGCAAGGAGTTATAACTAATCTTGCAGATCCGACATATCTTTTATTATGACCATGTTGGCGTACAAAAGCATATTTACCTTTTCTCATTCGTCCACTTACTGATCCATAACTTGTTTTTATATTGAATAAATAAATTGAAGGATCACTTATTAATCGATTATAAAATTGAAATGTTCTTTGATAATCCATAAGGAAAGAAAATGGAGGTACAATACGAAAATTGTTATTGGATAATTTAACACAAAGACTATATCCTAAATTAGCAGAATCATTTTTTAATTCTAACTGTGATTCTTTATTAAGTCTATCAAACAAAGCTTGAGAAGTTTTAAAAAGAAAATTAGTGTTATCATTAATAATATTCACTGCAGAAATGTTAAGTTGTTCTAAATAAGACAGAAATTCTATATACGAATGTTCGAATTTGTCCTTACATAATTGACATTGCCAATTATTAAATGATTTAAAAAAAAAAATTTCTTTCATTAATCTTATGACAGATAAAATTTAAAATTTTGGAAGTGGATTGAGAATCATTATTGTTGTCAGTTGTAGAAGAAATATAAGGGAAAACTTGAGATAATAATTCAATATTCGGTTTGAAAGTTATTTTACATTAATAACAAGTTATATAGAGTGGATAGTGTACTAGGGACTGGAAAAGAGAAATAAATATTATTTTATATGAGTAAAAGAGCGAAAAATTTAAAATTTGGCAGGCATTAGAGGGGTCCCGGTTTCCCAAAAATTAAAATTTTATTTCTTTTTCAATTCCTTTAAGAAAAAATCAGTAAAGGGGGGTTGGAAAAGGTGAATGGAGTAACACCCGCCCGGGACAGTAAAAGCCCAACAGTTCCATCCAAACCGGGAAAAAGAAAACCTCACAAATGGGCCGCAAGGTATGGAAAACACCGAAACCCAAACAAAAACAATGGCACACAGCCTTATTGTACGCTTTTAAAGTGGGGGATACCCAAAATTTAAATCCAGGACCTCAAATTTAAGGGTGCAAAAGGAAACAAAACAGATAAATAAATGGCAATAATACGGCCCAGTAGCTAGGGATGAAAACCCTTAATCCCCTTATGTAATGCATCATAGGTCAATGTGAACAATACAGCCATTTTTAAATTCAAACCAAACCAAACAGTTTGCAACACTGTACTAAAGAAAACCAGGAAAAACAAAAAAGGCCCCTTTAAATGTAAAATTTTTAAAGGGGTGGGTGCAGATGGATGCATGTAAAATTAAATGGCAAGGGTGCCAAAATTTCCCTTTTTTTGTGTGTAAAAAATGCACTTTGGCACAGTTACCCCTTTACAGTAAATAAAATTGTTTTTACCAAATTTTTAAATACAAATGACCCTTTTCCATATTTTAAAATAAATTATGATTGTTTTTTTGAAAACACCCTTTTTTTTTTTCCCCCACTTTTTTTTTTTTTTTTTTCCCATTTCAAATGCAAAAACACTTTTTTCCTAAATTGGGAAAGAGTTTAAGGTTTCCCTAGCTAAAAAAAAATTGGGGCGGCATTTAAAACCATCTCTAATTTTGGGTTGGATGATCGTGGAATGACAGGGAGGTAAAAATAAAAGGGTTTAAAATTAAAAAACCTTTAGATAGGAACAAAAGGGGGTGGAGAAAGGGCCCTTTACCAAAAAAGGGGGGACCTTGGGGTTTTTACAACCCAAAAACCTGATTTTAAAAATAAAAATTAAATTGGGGGGGAAAATTAAAGGGGGTTTTAAAGGGGGCTGCTTCCCCAAAAACCAAACCCACCCTTAGTAAAACCCTTTTTTACGCCCTCCTACCCGGGCCCAAATTCTTAGAAGATTTTTCCCCAGAGCCCTTGTCCGGATTTTTAAACCCAATTGCAAAAAATTAATACAGGGCGACTTCAAATTTTTTTTTTCAGCAACAAAAAAAACGGCTAAAAAAAAGGTATAAGAAATTCTAGGTTTTAAATAGCAAACCCCCAAACAAAATTAATAAACCAACCCGGACCCACACAGTTCAGCCACCCTAATTGACCACATACTTTCAAAAGCGCTGAAACATTTTCAGTCAGGGATCTTCCCCAGGGCTTAGTGATCAATTTTATCAATTTTCTGCACCAGGAAAATCAAATAGGGATAGGATAGGCCCCACACAGGGCAATAAAAAAGAAAGGGCAACTAGAAACTACAGTAAAGAAAACACGGTAAAAAAAAAAGGGGCTACACAATTGTGACGGACAAGATAAAAAAGTTGCACGGACGTAAACGATGCCCGGGAAAAATTTAAAACAATGTTCACTACCATTTTTTAATAATAATTGGGACCAAATTAAAGAGGTTAGGATTAACGAAAACGAACCCTGGATGACTAAATGAGATATTAGATAATATGAAATTTAGAAAACCACTGCTAAAAAGGGGTTTAAAGCAAACAGACAGGATATTTCAGGGACAAATGAAAACCAAAGGGGGAGGGAAAAAGTAAAAAAAAGACCTTTTAAAAAAGGAACAAAGGCAAAAAAACTATTGCCAAAAATTGAAGAAAATAAGCATAACCCCAGAAACTCTGGGAACAACTAAAACATTGGGGTAAAAAGCCATAACCATAGAAAAAGGTTTTAACATAGTACCACTTCGATAATGAGGTATGCCAAAAACATCTAAGGTGGCAAAAATTTCTTTAATTCCTACTACACATCTGTTGCATCAACACTAGTAAGTAAACACCAGCTGCATCAAAAACCTTTAAAAACAGACTCTTTATAAAATTTTAAAAAATAAATAAAACCAATAAAGGGGTAAACCCCCAAAAATTTGTCAACTAGTAAGCGTATCCCCATGACTTCATTCAAAAAAAACAAGGGAGGTTAAACCCCAAATAAGACACAGGCCCTTATAAACCCGTCAAAAATTCCTAAAAGATTTGGTTTCTTCTGAATGTCAATCCCTAAAGGGTCACATAATAAAAACCCATCAATCACCACTAAAACCGTACCTGAGGGTTTAAAGGGGGCCAGAGTTTCTCCTACTTTTAAGAAAAAAAAATATTCCCCCGATTAAAACAACTATAGACCCCGTTTGTTTTACTCAGTATAAATCTAAAAATTTTGGAAGGGCGGTTTATTCTCAGTATTAAGTACCTTAATGACAAAAGCATTCTCCATAGCTATCAATCGGGCTTTAAAATCCTACCAACCATACCTCCCTTATTAATCTGATGGATTTTCCTGAGAACTGAAATGTCAAAGGGGGAAACCCCTTTGGAAAGGTAAACCTTTGACCTGTCAACCACAAAAAAATTTTGTAAGAAACTTCAAGCTATCGGTTTTAGGTTCTGTAGACGGTTTAAGTCCTACCTTAGCAAAAAGGAGACAAAAAAGTCCAAAAACAACCCAAAAAGGAATCAGAACCCCCGGGGGATAACATGTGGATTTCCCCCAAATGTATTCTGGGGCCCTTACTATTCCCTTTTGTTATGTCAATGATATTTCCTATCAAATGTCAAGTGCAAACCCCTCCGTAAAGCAGAGAAAAGTGCCCCAGTTTTGGACAGGTAAAGACCCACAAGGGTAATTTCTTTAAATTTTTTAACACTGGGGAAATGGAAATCCTGCAGCAAAGGGTTTTGTAACAACCCAAATATCATTACAACCTAGGAAAAATGAAACCCTTTTTCTTGGAACGAAACCAAAAAAAGAAGAAGGGAAAAAAATTTTTTAAAGTTTTAGTGTAAAAGGGGGGAGTCCATCACTTTGTTTCATCAGTTAAATATCTGGGAATCCCCTTTGACCCTCAATCAGAAAATTTTGATGGGGAACAGTGTATAAAAAAAGCGAATCCCGGCGAAGTTCCTGTAAACAAGCACAGTGTCTACCCTGAGGCTCGAAGGACCCTATGCTACCCCTTTAACAATCCCAAGGATACCTTCTCTTTTTTGGTACTCTCCCTTTTACAAAAAAACTGAAAGATAGACGCAATCACCCAGAACAAAATCTAAGATTCATCCTGGGGGGTGGGACCAAGAAACATTAGGCCAGGATAATTTAAGCAGTTGGATATGCTGAATTTTGAGGGGCAGAGAAAACAACTGAAGCAAATCAGTTTAAAAAATTGCCACGAAAAGGTCCAGAATTTTTTTTGTGTTTTTTTTGTCAAGGTTGGGAAAAAGCTTAAAAGACTGGGAGAGAGCCCTTTGTATTAAATAGTGCAGGGCTTAAAATTTTATTTACCAAATAAAAAAAAAACAAACCCCCCAAAATAAGCCTTTTCTGCTTGAACCATTTCAAAATCTCCCCAAAAATTCTGAAAAATGAACCAAAAAAAAGGGGGAAAATTTTTTTTTTTTTGTAAAATACGGAAATTTCCTTATCCCTTAATGATGATTGTAAATAATACCCTTAAAATTTAATGCCCCCGGTTTGTAAAAAATTTTTTGGGCCCTGTTTATAATAGTTTTTAGTATGATAATAAATTTATTTTTCATTATAAAAAAAAGAAAAATTAACCTTTATATTTAATTAAAAAGGAAAAAAATAAATAATCAAATTTTGATTTTTTTGGGTAATCCCCAGGTTTTACAATATTTTATTTAAAATTTTCTTTAATTTTATTGTTTCCTAAAAATTTACTTACTTATTATTATTTATTATTTGGTAAACACATAATTTTAAATAAAAAATTTGATTTTATTAACAAAAACCAAAATTAACAAATTTAAATAAAAAATAATTAAGAATAAAAAATTTTTTTTTTTAACATAAATTTAATTTTAAAAATGAAAAATTTAAATTAATTGTTTATATATTATTTTAAAATTTTAGAAAAAAAAATTATTTTTTATTTTAATTTTAAAAATTTAATTACAATATTTGAATGATTAAAAGAAATTTTAAATTTTAGTGGGAAAAATTTTTTTTTTTTTTTGAAAAAATTTTTTTTTTTTTTTTGGTTTTTTAAAAAAAAAAAAAAAAAAAAAAAAAAAGGGGGGGGGAAAAAAAAAAAAATAAGGGGAAAAAAATTAATTAAAAAAATTTAATAGGTTAAAAATAAAAAAGAAAAAATTTTTAAAAAAAAAAAAAAAAGGGAAAAAAAAATAAAACAAAAAAGTTAAAAAAATAAAAAAAAAAAAAAGGAACGGGGGGGTGTCATTTTTCGTAACTAATACAAGAGGTAAGGGAAAATTCCTTCAATCAAAAAAACAATAAGGGAAAATAAGATTTAAAAAAAATCTGTTGTGATGATAAACTACAAACATGGATAAACTAATAAACTAATAAGATGACAATTTTTCTAATGTAATAAGACAAACCCCACCATCATCATTTTCTTCTAATGAAATATCAAAAGGATGAAAACAATAATAATTTGGAAAAAATAAAAAAATAAAAAACTGAAATCTCTAATGTTCCCAATATTCGTTTTAAATTTTTTATATAATCATTGTTATAAGATCCTTATTTTCTTTTAAAAAAAAATTTTAAAGCACGTCCTAAAAATTCTACGATATTTGGAGATTCACCAAAATTATTACTGTTAGAATACCCATTGTTAATTTTTTTGAGGGTAAACTTCAAATGTAATCATAAAACATACTATTATAGAAAGGGGGGAAATAATATTTTTACATTTAATATTTTTTTTGTTTTTTTTAAATTTCCTTTTTTTGTTTTTGAATTGTATACTGGTTTTTTACTTTTTTTATAAAAATAAAATTCAAAGATTTTTTGTTATTCATTGAAAAATAAAACATATAAATTTTAGATTAAAAAGTTTTTCACAAAATAATGAAACTTTATACAAAAAATTATTTTTATTTTCGCAATTTTCTTTTAAACCATGATATTAAGATGTATTTTGCATGTATCCAATCGGTTTTTTAATTGAAATTCTTTTAAAAATTGATAATATTTTTAATTTAAAATCAAAATAAAATTTTGTTCATTAATTATTGGTGAAACTTCATAACATACATTAATTAAACGATATAAATAGGTAAAAATACAAAAGTTTTTAAAAACTTTTTAAAAGATTAATATTTTTTTAAATAAATCATATGAAGAAACCATTTATACAGCTTCCATGATTTTTTGGGGAAAATATCTAATACAAAAATTAAAAATTTCACCTAAAGAATAAAATCATTTTTGGGAAAATGAAATATTTTTTTTAAAAAAATTTAAAAATTTGGGTTTTTTTATTATTTCGAAAAAAATTTCTTTTACTGCCCTGTATCCTTATTATTAACATTAGCTACAAAATTTAAAATATAAGGCGATTTCACTAATTTTTCTATAAAATTTTTTTAATAAGTCTTCTGCCCATTTTTCATGTAGATGAAAAATTATTTTCATCAAGTAATTTATTAAATTCTTTTTAAATTTTTAAATTTTTTTTAATCCACTGTGAGTTCTTTTTCGTGTTTTGATGCTGGGAATTATTTTTTAAATTGGGAATTAAAAAATTAAAGATGTGGAAAACAACAGAAATTCATTCTCACTATTTTCGTTTTCATATTCACCTATACTTTCAATATTAAATAATAAAGCAGATAAAATTTTTTGAAATATTTTTTTCCCCCTTTTGGGTAAAAATACTTTAAATCCTAATATAAAAAGTCCATTTATCATTTTTCTTTTATTTTATTGGGAAAAAAATTTCAATAAAGCTATTTTACAAATTTATATGTAAAAAACCAATTATTAACCTCGGGGATCAAAAAAAAAAATTGATTTTAAAACACTATTAGCATTTTGAACTTGAAAGGAAACATCCTAAAATTTTGCAGTATCTTCTTTAAAATTGTTGGAATTTTGTATTTTTGGGCAAGTTAAATTTCTCTTTAAATTTATCATAATATATTTCCATTACCCAAATAAATAAAATTTTGCCCTTTCGGGTGTACTAAGAAATTATTAATTGAATAAGAATTATTTTTATTTTTCCCATCTTTTTTATCTTATATTGCCACATATTATTAAAGGTTATTTTTTTCATAAGATGTAACAAAAACTTTAGATGATTTATTAAAATATTCATTTTTTTTTCTAAAACTTTTAAATTTTTTTTAAAAATAAAAAAAAACTTTAGTAAATATAAATATATTTTATTATAAGTTTATTGTTCTACACAAAAAATGTGGAAGAAATTAATAAAAAATTATTATTATTTGTACACCAATCATTGTTTGAGCAACAAATAAACAACAAAAACAACTGCAAAAGAGACACTATTATTAAATCTGGATTTTTTTTTTTCCTCAATATCAAATTGAAGGAATAACTGGGGAATATAAAAATTTTTTTTACAGTTTAAATTTTTAAAGATTTTTTAATCTTTTAAATGTATGAAAAAAATTTTAAAGCTAAAAAAAAAGGTAAAAATTTTAAAAAATAATTTAATTCTTCGAATATTAAAACATTACTTGAAAAAAATTACAACATTTATTAAATATTCAGAAACTTTATTATTACAACCAAAAACACATTTTCATGAAATAAAATCTTTAAAAAAAATAAATTTTTTAAAATTCCAAAAAATATTTTAAATATAAATTCTGTTGAATTAATATTCTTGATAATTTATATATATTATATGTTTTTAAATAAATTAAAAAATCAAATTTTAAATATTATATTTTGAATTAAATTTTATTTTGTGGAAAAACGTTTATCACCTTATTTAAAAAACTCAAATATTTTAAAAAAAAATATTTAAATATTAGTAATAAATTACCAATATTAATGTTTTTTTCAGATTTAAATTTTTTACAAATTTCACATGTTTCAATTTTTTTAAAAAATTTAACACTTTCTTTATAAGTGTTAAAAATTTCCCAAAACAATACGACAATTTGAATTTATTCTGGATTACTATTCAAATTTTAACCTACTTTTACTAAATAAAAATGAAGGGGTATTTTATTTTGAAATAACCAAAGAAAAATATTTAGTATCTTTCGAAAAAAAACATGTTTTTACTCTTTCAATTTTTTTTCATGGAAATAATTTCAAATAAGAAAAAAAATTTTGGTAAAGCAAATTGCATTTAAAATACAATACAAATTTATACAAATCAGATCAATGTGTAACGCTTTTTGTTAATTCAAAAATTGAAAAAGTCAATATCATTAACTAGAAATTTTACTCCATTCTTTTATCATATTAGAAAAATACTTGGTTTATTCAAGTAGTTATAAAATAAATTAATAATAAATTGTAATGATAAAACTTTTTCAAAAATATTTTACTTCAAGGTTTGGGGATTTTTTCTTAAAGGTAATTGTTTATTTATGAAACTGAAAAAAAATATTTTTTATACATACAATACAAAATTATTACAAAATTAAAATTGAAATTAATAAATTTATGATTTTCAATTCTTTAAAGAAACTACTTACTCAAGGAAAATGGATTATGTACCTTTCATTTAATGCTATTTTTTAGTAAACAATTTTTTATAAGTTAATTTTAAAAACAAACTATGAAAAAAAAAAAAACAAAATAATTTAATTGTATCACTTAAAGATAAAAGGCAATATAATAAAACGATAGGGATACAACCGCCACCATACCATCACCCTTGCTACAATGCCCGATCGTGAAATCCCTGTGCTATTTAACTCTCCAGACCCCAACCACCAGGACCCCAACTAAATTTTACCCGAAATTTTTTCCAAATTCTAATTAAAATGAGTTTATTAATTATTTTGAAGCTTTTGAAAAACTCACCTACTCCTCACGATCTCCTGTCAAATTATCCATTGGTTTACTTTAACTTTATATAAAGCAAGAAATATTTACATTTAAAATCAAAATTTAAATATTTTTACATTCTCCAAACCTCTGGTCATACTGGGTTGTTCATTTCGCCTGTACCAACAAAAGAGAAAACTATTGGCGTTACAACACCCTGAACATGAAGTGAAAGAGGTGAAATTCCCCCGTGAACGGCAGTAGTACACTAAATATGCAGTCTGGGAGTGTTTCATATGTTTTTCCCAAGGGGGAAAAAAAACCGGGGGGCCCTATGTACCTTTTTTTTTCCCCAATAATGAAAAGCACACTGTCACCACAACAGAACGCCTATTTCAACTCCAGTTTTAGTGACATTATAGTGTCAATCGTTTTTCCCATACTGTTTTGTAATTTCACTTTTCAGGCAATTGAAAAAAAAGAGGAGGTAAAGGGAGTTTTAAATAAAAACAAAAATTTTTCATTTTTTATATATTTTATTATTTACAATAATGACAAATTAGTCATTGATTTATCTTTTAGTTTTTGAATTATTTTCATTAATAACATAAAATAACAAAAATACCCAATTTTTTGTGTGCAATTTTCGAAACCAAAATTTTTAAAAACCGTTTGGTCTAATTGATTCCCCCAAAACTAGTCTTTGAGAAATTAGAAAAAAAGCTTCAATTATAAAAAATTATGGGAACAATAAAAACATTATTAGAATTACTCGAAAAAAATTGTTGCTCAAATTTTTTGAACGAAAAAGTTTTTTTAATTTTTAAAAAAAAAATTAAATTTTAAATAAAAAAAAATTTGCAAAAATAATAATGTTGCCTTTTTTAAAAAATTTTACCATCATATATTTTAATTACATTTTTAAAAGAATATTATTAGATTAAAAATATTATGACAACAAAAAAATTTCAAAAATTTTTGCCAAACCCCCTTTCCAAGACTTTTTAAACTGTTCGCTCCAGTTGTAAGCAATGAGAAATGAACGTTTAAACACATTATATGCCACTTCGTCACAAAACACGATATTGTAAAGAACCTTTTCAAAATTTAAAAGTCCCTTTTTTAATAATAATATAGTAGTGCTATTTGATATTTTTATGCTCATTTTTTTTGGAAAATAAAACAAAGATGACATGTATTCAATTTTATTACAAATTTGAATTAAAAATCAAATATATAAAACCTATAATTTTCAAACGGTTTTTAATCGAATTGCACACTCACCCACACTACAAAATATGCTGCTGCTTTTTCTGGTATATCACGAATCGTTCTACAACAATAATGATTGGCATCTTCTTATAATATTTATGATAATACTATCTGAGAAAATAAGTGAAATCTTGTATTTATTATATTTATTATTAAAAATACCAAATTTTTATCCATTAATATTATTATTTTGATTTTTTTTACGGCTTATCTTTGATGTTTTTGAATTGTTGCTATAACCACAAAAGTTTGGAAATTTCAAAAGAGGATTCACATTATAATCTCATTAAGATTCATTCTACTCTTTTCATTTGGGAAAATCGAATAAATCCAATAATTAATGGCTGTTCGTTAATGACATGTGAACGAGCACGAGTGGTAAATCATCTCTATTGTAACAACGACAGAATTATTATGGTCGAATTTCAAAGTAAAGAAATTATCTTTGATGTATTTGAAATATTATTATTTTTTTTAAACTCATATTGATAAGAAATTTTTAATTATTGTATCTGAAGAAGATAAGTTGTTAGATATATTGTTCAAAAATTCTTTGTTACATTTATTCAAAAGTAATGTAACTATAATCAATGATTTTAACTTATTAAAAAAAATTTTGAAAAACAAAACAATTTTTTAATAGTTTTTCCTCAGAAATACTAGAAGAGGTAAAAAATTTAACCAATTTTCCCATAATTTTTTTTAAATGTATTAATTGGTGTTTTGGTAATAAAACTCATTTGTTTTTTAAAAGAACAAACAGGAGAATATCAATTTTTCAATTATGTAAAATTTTCAAAATAAAAATAAAAATAATGGTAAAAATTTTTATGTATAAAAATGAAACTATGATGATAATTGGAAACTGATGATTTCCAAAATTTATTTTAGCCGGGGAAATTTTAAATTGTATCCAAACGTATATTATACAATTAAATTCCTGAAAATACTGTCTTATAAATTTACATTACCTCTTGATAAAAGGTTAGAAAAAATACTTAAACCATTCGGATGTCTTATCAATATGAATGTGATATTTTATCCGTGTAGTATGTTTAAGGGAAATTTTCTTTTGAGATATTATTAATTTTCAAAATTCATATTGAATTATTAAATCTGAACAATATGATATGATTGGTTCTTTATAATTTGTTCAAAAAATTTTAAATATATTTATGCATGATTCGTCCAGGGCTAAATCTTATTAGAAAAATCTAAAATTTACTAGGTTTACTTATAATAATTTTTCTATTTATGATGTCAATTATTTTTGTTTATTAAGTTAAAAGATCATATATATTATTTTTTAGTATTATATAAAATATTTTACCAACACAGAATTTATAAACTCCACAAACTCTATGTGATGTGGCAGTATTTTTGGGGAAACCCAAACCCAACTAACCATTTTTCAACTTGACAAACATTAAAAATTAGTATCATATAAAATATTTTACCATATCCTGTTTCTCAATGGTGGCTTATAATCTATGATGGTAAAATATTTTGTGATACCAAAATGGTTAAAATTTTTCTAACATGGAACTTTTCTTTTAGAAGTGGATAATTGATCAAATTATTGTGTGTTGAGACATTATTATTAATTTTTAATAGTAAGTACTGACAAACATTAGAATTTTTTTTCAGATATATAATTTTTTTTAAGGTCACAAAAAATATTTTCCCCACACAGAATTCACTCCTGTTGCAGTAGTCTTGAACCCACTGTACAGTACAGGATGTAACATCCTGTTTCTCAACTTGACAAATAATAGAATTATTTTTTTTAGGTTCAAATAAAATATTTTACCAACACAGAATTCACTTGTAACCTCTCAAGATTATAAGACAATAGTTTCATGGAATCAATTAGATAAACTCTGTATTTTAGAAACATTTGAAAACATTCTCCGGCTAAAATAATTTTTGGAAAATCATCAGTTTCTTTTTAATATATAATAATTTACCAGATTATTTTTTCTCTCGATAATTACACAAACGAAAAATTGATATTTTTGTTCTTGTTCTTTTAAAAAAATGATCATGTATTTTATTACCAAAACACCAATTAATACATTTAAAAAAAATTATGGGAAAATTGATTAAATTTTTTTACCTCTTCTAGTATTTCTGAGGAAAAAACTATTAAAAAATCGTGTTGTTTTTCATAATTTTTTAATGAGTTATAATCATTGCTTATAGTTACATTATTTTTAAACAAATGTAACAAAGATTTTTTGAATAATATATCTAACTTATTTTTTTAGATTCAATAATTAAAAATTTCTTATCAACATGAGTTTCAAATATTAATAAATAATATCTCAACTTTATCAAAGATAATTTTTTACTTTGAAATTCGACCACAATATTTGTCATCGTTACAATAGAGATAAATTTACCACTCGTGCTCTTTTCACATGTCATTAATGAACACCATTAATTATTGGATTTATCCGTTTTTCCCCCAAAATGAAAAGAGTAGAATGAATCTTAATGAGATTATAATGTAATCCTCTTTTTAAATTTTCCCAAAATTTTGTGGGTTTTAGTAACAATTCAAAAACATCAAAGATTTAAACGTAAAAAAAATCAATAATATCTATTAATGGATAAAATTTGGTATTTTTAATAATAAATATAATAAATATAAGATTTCACTTATTTGCTCAGATAGTATTTTCTAAATATTATAAGAAATGCCCAAACATTATTTGTGAAACGTTGGTGATGTATCAGAAATGCAGCAGCATGTTTGTAACGCCGGTGAGTATGCAATTCGACTAAATCCGTTTGAAAATTATAGGTTTTATATATTTGATTTTTATATTCAATAATTTGTAATAAAAATTGTGATATATAGTCATCTTTGTTTTTATTTTTTCGAAAAAATGGTCGTAAAATATCAATAGCACTACTATTATTACCAAAGGGACTTTTAAATTTTGAATAAGGTTCTTTACAATATCTGTGATATAATTGACGAAGTGGCATATAATGCTGATCAATGATTACATTTCTCCATTGCTTACATACTGGAGCGCAACAGTTTAATAAGTCTTGGTAAGGAATTTGAGCAAAAATTTCTTCGAGTAATTTTGTTGTCATAATATTTTATAGTCTAGTAAAAGTCTTAATATTCTTTTCATAAATTCTTATTTTAAAAATGTAATTAGAATATATGATTGTAACATTATATATGATTGCAAAATATTTTTTTATTATAAAATTTAATATTTTTTATAATATATATGCTCATTCAAAAAATTAAAAAACATCAAGATATGTTTTGCTCTATATTCTTTATAAATTTTTGATAAATAAAATTTATAGCTTTAATATTGTAATATTAATTTTATCTGTAAAAATAAAAAATGGAATCTTCATTTTCACATTATCCACATCTAAGAGGAAAGTTCCATGTTGATTAGAAATTAATTACCCAAATCTTTAGATCTGTATTTGGTATTTTTTTGTGACCTTTAATTTTTGTCTTCATAGAAAAGATTTTACAATCTTTGAATAATTTTATGATCATAAAAAGTTTTATGTATATTATAAAAAATATTAAATTTTATAATAAAAAAAATATTTTGCAAACATATAATAATTTTGCCTTCCATAAAAATTTTACCATCATATATTCTAATTATATTTTAAAAGAATATTACTAGATTATAAAATATTATGACAACATTAAAATTACTCGAAGAAATTTTTGCTCAAATTCCTTACCAAGACTTATTACACTGTTGTGCCCCAGTATGTAAGCAAGGAGAAATGTAATTGTTGATCAAACATTATATGCCACTTCCCTCAATTATATCACATATTGTAAAGAACCCTATTCAAATTTAAAAGTCCCTTGGTAGTAATAAATTTGTAGTAGTGTATTGATATTTTTACGCTCATTTTCTCGAAAAAAAAAAAAATAAAGATGACTATGTATGTCAATTTTTATTACAAATTATTGAATATAAAAATCAAATATATAAAACCTATAATTTTCAAACAGATTTAATCGAATTGCACACTCACCCACACTACAAATATGCTGCTGCATTTCTGGTATATCACCAATCGTTCTACAACA
This sequence comes from Cherax quadricarinatus, assembly GCF_026875155.1. NCBI lineage: Eukaryota > Metazoa > Arthropoda > Malacostraca > Decapoda > Parastacidae > Cherax > Cherax quadricarinatus. The sequence continues at coordinate 21,559,148 of NC_069485.1, forward strand.
ATAATGATTGGCATCTTCTTATAATATTTATGATAATACTATCTGAGCAAATAAGTGAAATCTTGTATTTATTGTATTTATTATTAAAAATACCAAATTTTTATCCATTAATAGATATTATTGATTTTTTTTACGGATTATCTTTGATGTTTTTGAATTGTTACTATAACCACAAAAGTTTGGAAATTTCAGAAGAGGATTCACATTATAATCTCATTAAGATTCATTCTACTCTTTTCATTTGGGAAAATCGAATAAATCCAATAATTAATGGCTGTTCGTTAATGACATGTGAACGAGCACGAGTGGTAAATCATCTCTATTGTAACAACGACAGAATTATTATAGTCGAATTTCAAAGTGAAGAAATTATATTTGATAAATATGAGATATTATTATTAATTTTTAATATTCATATTGATAAGAAGTTTTTAATTATTGTATCTGAAGAAGATAAGTTAGATATATTGCTCAAAAATTCTTTGTTACATTTATTCAAAAGTAATGTAACTATAATCAATGATTATAGCTTATTAAAAAATTATAAAAAACACGATTTTTTAATAATTTTTTCTTCAATTTGTTCTTTAAAAATACTAGAAAAGGTAAAAAATCTAATTAATTTTTCCATAATTGTTTTTAAATGTATTAATAGGTATTTTAGTAATAGAACTCATTTGTTTTTTAGAAGAAGGAGAATACCAATTTTTCGGTTATGTAATTATCGAAATAGAAATAAAAATTACAGTAAATTATTATGTATTAAAAATGAAACTACTGATGATAATTTGGAAACTGATGATTTCCCAAAATTTATTTTAGCCGGAGAAAGTTTTAAATTGTATCCAAACGTATATTGTTTAATTAAATTATTGAAAATACTGTCTTATAAATTTACATTTCCTCTTGATGAAAGGTTAGTAAAAATACTTAAACCATTCTGGAAGTCTTATCAATCTGAATCTGTAATAAAGTTGGTAGAATTACCGACAATATGTAAAGTAAAAGGACACAAGTGCAACTAATGTGACATTTATTGTGGCAACGTTTCGCTCTCCAGGAGCTTTATCAAGCCATTACAAACAATACATGGACACAGAGGGTATATAAAGGCTCAGAGTGAGGTGAATACTAGTGAGGTACCATTTCGATGTTCACTAGTGGTAGTAGTAGTAGTAGTAGTGGTAGTGACAAAAGTAATACAATATGGTAGAGCAATTAATTTGTACATGAGTAAAAGGATATAAAAGCTATTACTTGGGTAACATAAAAATAGGTTGGACAAATATAAACTGGAATGAGGCGGCTTGTTTCAGTGTTCACTCTCTGTGCTTTGTGTAGTATAACAGGAGAGATATGTGATGGCAGGGTTTACTGTTTTCAGGAGGATTCTTGCTAAGACTTCGGAGATGGTGAAGCTGCCGTTGTTTTGTTTAATTGTATTTGAAACAGCGATCAGTGCTGATTCCGCACACGCAAGTGCCTTGAATCAGCACTGATCGCTGTTTCAAATACAATTAAAAAAACAACGGCAGCTTCACCATCTCCGAAGTCTTAGCAAGAATCCTCCTGAAAACAGTAAACCCTCCCATCACATAGTCTCTCCTGTTATACTACACAAAGCACAGAGAGTGGAACACTGAAACAAGCCGCCTCATTCCAGTTTATATTTGTCCAACCTATTTTTATGTTCCCCAAGTAATAGCTTTTATATCCTTTTACTCATGTACAAATTAATTGCTCTACCATATTGTATTACTTTTGTCACTACCACTACTACTACTACTACTACCACTAGTGAACATCGAAATGGTACCTCACTAGTATTCACCTCACTCTGAGCCTTTATATACCCTCTGTGTCCATGTATTGTTTGTAATGGCTTGATAAAGCTCCTGGAGAGCGAAACGTTGCCACAATAAATGTCACATTAGTTGCACTTGTGTCCTTTTACTTTACAATCTGAATCTGATTTTTTTATGCGTGGATCCTTCAGCTACTACCCGATGTGCTAGTAGTTTTGGGAACCAACCAACCGGATGTAACATCCTGTTTTTTAACTTGACAAACATTAAAATATTTTACCAACACAAACTCCAGGTGGAAGAAATCGGACCAACCCCTGTGTAGTACAGGATGTAACATCCTGTTTTTCAACTTGTTGTCTTATAAAATGTATATAAAATATTTTCTTGATGAAAGGTTAGTAAAAATTCTTGAATTATAAAATATTATGACAATAATAACAACATTAGAATTACTCTGTTGCTCAAATCCCTTACTAAGACTTATTAAACTATTGTGTTATATAATAACTCTCTCCTGGATACTACATCCTGTTAAAACATTTTTTATGATTACTAACACAAAATTTACATTCCATATGGGGGACTACTACTGCCACATGAAGTGTGAATTCTGTGTAGGTAGAATATTTTATGTAACTCTAAAAAAATTATATAATCATTGGATGTAACATCCTTCTCAAGACTACTACTACCACATAGAGTGTGAATTCTGTATTGCTAAAATAATGATAATGAAAAAAAAAATTTAATTAACATATACTCTTGATGAGAGGTATAATTTTTGTCTTCATAGAAAAGATTTTAATGATAGAATAATTTCATAATTGTAAAAAAAGTTTTATATCTCTCACAAAAATATTAAATTTTATCATAAAAAAATATTTTGCAATTATATATATAATTTTGCCTTCATAGAAATTTTTACAAACATATATTCTAATTACATTTTTAAAATAAGAATGTATAAAAAGAATATCAAGACTATAAAATATTATGGCAAAAAACAACATCAAAATTACTCGAAAAAAATTTTTGCCAACATCAAAATTACTCAAAAAAATTTTTGCTCAAATTCCTTACCAAGACTTATTACACTGTTGCACCCCAGTATGTAAGCAATGGAGAAATGTATTGGTTGATCAGCATTATATGCCACTTCGTCAACTATATCATAGATATTGCAAAGGACCCTATTCAAAATTTAAAAGTCCCTTTGGTAATAGTAGTAGTGCTATTGATATTTTATGACCATTTTCCAAAAAAAAAACGATACTATTATTCAATTTTTATTACAAATTATTGAATTAAAAATAAAAAATATAAAACCTTTTAA
>NC_069485.1:21562788-21584539 GCF_026875155.1 Cherax quadricarinatus
TTGTGTGCTCCAGTATGTAAGCAAGGGTGAAAATCGTTTAATCAGCATTATATGCCACTTAGTCAACTAATACACAGGGGGATATTATAAAGGAACCCTATTCAAAATTTAAAAGTCCCTTTCTGCTAATAATGTAGTAGTGTATTGATATTTTACGACCATTTTTTCGAAAAAACAAAAACAAATGATGACTTTGAATGTCAATTTTATATAAAAATTATTGAATATAAAAATCAAATATATAATACCTAATTATTATGGCGAATTTCTAAAGTGGAAGAAATCTTCTTTGATAAGTTGAAGTTATTATTATTAATTTTTATTCTCATACTGAATCTGAATCTGATTTTGTTATGCGTGACCCTTCAGCTAAACCGATGTGTAGTAGTTTTGGACCAACCTCAACCGATGTAACATCCTGTTTTTCAACTTGTTATCTTATAAAAAATATATATAAAAATTTTCTTGATGTATGGTTAGTAAAAAATTCTTGATTCTAAAATATCATTGGCCAATAATAATAACATTAGAATTACTGTTGCTAAAATCCCTTACTAAGACTTATTAAACTGTTGTGTTATAATAACTCTCTTGGATGCTACATTACTGCCACATGAAGTGTGAATTCTGTGTAGGGTAGAATATTTTACATAACTCTAAAAAAAATTATATAATTATTGTGAAATTGATAACTACCACATAGTGTGAATTCTGTATTGGTAAAATAATGATAATGAAAAATATTTGTTAATTAATACTCTTGATGAGAGGTAATATTTTTGTCTTCATAGAAAAGATTTTTATGATAGATATTTCATAATTGTAAAATAGTTTTATGTATTTCACAAAAAATATTAAATTTTATCATAATAATATTTTGACAATTATTTATATTTTTTTGCACTTCATAGAAAATTTTTAACAAAACATATATTCTAATGACATTTTTAAAATAAGATTGCTTTGTATAAAAATGAATATTCAAGACTATAAAATATTATGGCAAAAAATAACATCAAAATTACTCGATTAAAAATTTTTGCCTCATCAAAAATTACTCGAAAAATATATTGCTCAAATTCACTTTCTCCAAGACTTATTAAACTGTTGTGCCTCCAGTATGTAAGCAATGGAGAATTGTAATAGTTGATCAGCATTATATGCCACTTAGTCAATTTTATCAGAGATATTGCAAAGAACCCTATTCAAAATTTAAAAGTCCCTTTGGTAATAGTAGTAGTGCTAATTGATATTTTACGACCATTTTTCCGAAAAACAACAAAAAACAAAGATGACTATGTATATCAATTTTATAACAAATTATTGAATATAAAAATCAAATATATAAAACCTATAATTTTAAAGGATTTAAGTAGAATTGCAACATCACCCACACTATCAAACATGCTGCTGCATTGGGTATATCACAATCGTTCTACAACAATAATGATTGGCATCTTCTTATAATATTTATATTAATACTATATGAGAAAAATAAGTGAAAATTTTGTATTTACTATATTTATTATTAAAAATACCAAATTTTTATCCATTAATAGATATTATTTGATTTTTTTTACGGGATTATTCTTTGATGTTTTTGAATTGTTGATATAAACCACAAAATGTTGAAATTTCAAGAGGGATTTACGTTTATAATTCATTAGATTCATTCTCACTCTTTTTCATTTGGAAAAATCGAATAAATCCAATAATTAATGTTGTTCGTAAGATGACATGTGAACGAGCACGAGTGGGTAAATCATCTCTATTATAAACGGACGACAAATTTATTGTGGTTCCGAATTTCAAAGTGAAGAAATCATCTTTGATAAATTCGAGATATTATTATTAATTTTTAATACTCTTTTTGATAAGAAGTTTCTTATTTATTATATCTGAAGAGAAGATGAGAAGTTATATATATTTTTCAAAAATTCATTGTTACATTTGTTCAAAAATAATGTAACTATGATCAATAATTATAACTCATTAAAAAATTATGAAAAACAACACGATTTTTTAATAATTTTTTCTTCAATTTGTTTGTCAAAAATACTAGAAGAGGTAAAAAATTTTAATCAATTTTCCCATTTTATTGTTTTTAAATGTATTAATAGATGTTTTGATGAATATTTGTTTTATAGAAGAAGAAAAAGAAGAACAAAAATACAAATTTTTCGGTTATTTAATTATCGAAATAGAAATAAAAATTACGGTAAATTATTATGTATTAAAAATGAAACTACTGATGATAATTTGGAAACTGATGATTTCCAAAATTTATTTTTGTCGGAGAAAGTTATAAAGAATGGAACCACCAAGTATACAATGTAATTGAACACTTGAAAATACTGTCTTATAAATTTGAACGTCCTCTTAATGATGAGAGGATAGTCAAAATACTTAAACCATTCTGGGAGCCCTATATTTTTTGGGTATGCTATCCCCCCCCACCCCCCATATAATTATTTTACCTAAAGTGAATTAGTTTCTATTGAGTATATTTCATTTTTTTTCATAATTGAGTATATAAAATTTTAAGTGTGATGTATCAAAATCATATGGCCACATTATCATTAGAATTACTCAAAGAAATAATGGTTAAAAATTTTCTATTATGGTAAAATATTTCATATCATCATATAAATATTTTGTAATTACTGAACAAAAGACTACTACCACATAGAGTGAATTCTGTGTTGGTAAAATATTTTATATGCCATAATAAAATTTTATGATTATTGAAAAATATTTCTAATTACATTTTTTAAACAGGATTGTTATAAAAAAGAATATTAGATTTTACTAGATATAAAATTATATTATGGCAATAACAACATAAAATTACTTGAAGAAGTTTTTTGCTCAAATCCCCTTACCAATGACTTATTACACTGTGACGCTCCAGTTATGTAAGCAATGTAGAAATGTAATTGTTGATCGTTATTATATGACACTTCATCAACTATATCACAGATATTGTTATAGAACCTTATTCAAAGTTTTAAAATTCCCTTTTGTATTAATAGTTAGTAGTGCATATTGATATTTTACACTCATTTTTTCTGAAAAACAAAAACAAAGATGGATATGTATGTCAATTTTATTACAAATTATTGAATATAAAATCAAATATATAATAACCTATAATTTTCAACGGATTTAAATGAATTACACACTCACCCACACTAAAAACATGAGGCTGCATTGCTGGTATATCACCAATCGTTCTTACACATTAATGATTGGCATCTTCTTATAATTATTTATGATATTACTATCTGAGGAAAATAAGTGAAATTTCTGTATTTATTATATTTATTATTAAAAAATACCAAATTTTTATCCATTAATAGATATCTATGATTTTTTTTACAGGCTTATCTTTGATGTTTTTGAATTGTTACTATAACCACAATAAGTTTGGAAAATACAGAAATGGATTCCGTTATCATTTCATTAAGTTTCATTCTACTATTTTCATTTGGGATAAAATCGAATAGAATCCAATAATTTAATGGTTGTTAGTTAATGAATGTGAACGAGACGAAATGGTAAATCATCTCTATTATAACGACGACAAAATTAATTGTGGTCCTCCAATTCAAAGTGAAGATAGAAATCATCTTGATAAATTTGAGATATTATTATTATTTTTAATACTCATTATTGATAAGAATTTGATTATTATTATTGAGAAGATGAAGAGAGAAGTTAAGATATATTTTTTAAAAATTATTGATACATTTGTTCAAAAAAATAATGTAACTAGGATCAATAGTTAATAACTCATTAAATATTATGAAAATACACACGATTTTTAATAATTTTTTCTTCAATTTGTTCGTCAAAAATACTAGAAGAGGTAAAAAATTTATTCAATTTTCCCATAATTGTTTTAAATGTATAATAGATGTTTTATACATTTAAAAACAATTATGGGATAATTGAGTAAATTTTTTACATCTTCTAGTATTTTTGAGAACAAATTGAAAAGAAAAAATTATTAAGAAAATGTTGTTGTTTTTCTTAATTTTTAATGATTTTTTATTTATTGATCATAGTTACAATTTTTTTGAACAAATGTAACAAGTGGAATTTTTAAAAATTATATCTAACTTCTTCTATCATCTTCTTCAGATTTAATATTCAAAATTTCTTATCAATATGAGTATTAAAAATTAATAAAAATATCCAAATTTATCAAAGATGATTCTTCACTTTGAAATTCAACCACAATAATATTGTCGTCGTTATAATAGAGCTGATTACCATTCGTGCTCGTTCACATGTCATTAAGAACAAACATTTTAATTATTGGATTTATTCGGATTTTTCCCCAAAATGAAAAGAGTAGAATGAATCTTAATGAATGATAACGTGAATGTCCTTTTCTGATTAATTCCAAACTTTTGTGGTTATAGTAACAATTCAAAAACATCAAAGATAAGCGTAAAAAAAGAAATACATAATACTATTAATGGATAAAAATTTGGTATTTTTAATAATAAATATAATAAAGACAGAATTTCTTTATTTTCTCAGATAGTATTATCATAATTTATAAGAGATGCCCTGCCATCATTATTGGTGTAGATACGATATTTGGTGCATATACCAGCAATTGCAGCAGCATGTTTGTAGTGTGGGTGAGTGTGTAATTCATTTATATCGTTTGAAAATTATAGGTTTTTATTATTTTGATTTTTATATTCAATATATTTGTAATAAATATTGACATACATAGTTCATCTTTGTTTTTGGTTTTTCAGAAAATTGAGGTGTTTAAAATTATCAATAGCACTACTATATTATTACAAAGGGATTTTTAAACTTTGAAATAAGGTTCTTTTCAAATATCTGTGATATAGTTGATGATGTGGCATATAATACTGGGATCAACATTACATTTTCTACATTGCTAACATTCTGGAGCGCCATCAGTGTAATAAGTCTTGGTAAGGATTTGAGCCAAAAATTTCTTCATGTAATTTTGTTGTTATTGCCATAATAGTTTATAGTCTAGTAAAAAAAAGTCTTAATATTCTTTTTATACATTCCTATTTTAAAAATTGTTTAAATTAGAAATTTTTTTTCATATATCATATAATTTTTTTTATGGTCAATAAAATATTTTACCAACACAGGGGAAAAAATAAGGGGGGGGGGAAAAAAAAAATAAATTTTTTCACTCTATGTGGTAGTAGTCTTTGTTCAGTGATTACAAAATATTTATATGATGATATGAAATATTTTACCATAATAGAAAATTTTTAACCATTATTTCTTTGAGTAATTCTAATGATAATGTGGCCATATGATTTTGATACATCACACTTAAAATTTTATATACTCAATTATGAAAAAAAATGAAATATACTCAATAGAAACTAATTCACTTTAGGTAAAATAATTATATAGATAGCATACCCAAAAAATATAGGGCTCCCAGAATGGTTTAAGTATTTTGACTATCCTCTCATCATTAAGAGGACGTTCAAATTTATAAGACAGTATTTTCAAGTGTTCAATTACATTGTATACTTGGTGGTTCCATTCTTTATAACTTTCTCCGACTAAAATAAATTTTGGAAAATCATCAGTTTCCAAATTATCATCAGTAGTTTCATTTTTAATACATAATAATTTACCGTAATTTTTATTTCTATTTCGATAATTAAATAACCGAAAAATTTGTATTTTTGTTCTTCTTTTCTTTTTCTATAAAACAAATATTCATCAAAACATCTATTAATACATTTAAAAACAATTATGGGAAAATTGATTAAATTTTTTACTTCTCTTTAGTATTTTTGACAAACAAAATTTGAAAGGAAAAAATATTTAAAAAATTCTTGTTGTTTTTCATAATTTTTTAATGAGTTTTAAATTATTGATCATAGACATTATTTTTGAACAAATGTAACAATGAATTTTTGAAAAATATATATAACTTCTCCAAATATTTTTTTCTTCTCAGTTATAATAATATGAACTTCTTATCAAAATGAGTATTAAAAAATTAATAATAATATTCTCAAATTTATAAAGTTTGATTGCTTCACATTTGAAAATTCGGAAACTATAATTTTGTCGTCGTTATAATAGAGATGATTTACCACTCGTGCTCGTTCCCATGTCATTAACGAATCAACCATTATTTTTGGAATTTATTCGATTTCCCAAATGAAAAGGAGTAGAATGAATCTTAATGTGATATAACGTAAATCCTCTTTTGAAATTTTCAAACTTTTGTGGTTATAGCAACAATCAAAAACATCCAAAGATAATCCGTGAAAAAAATCAATATATTATTAATGGATAAAAATTTGGTATTTTTAATAAAATATAGTAAATACAAAATTTCACTATTTTCCTCAGATAGTATTATTATTAATATTATAATGAAGATGCAAATCATTATTGTGCTAGAACGTTTGGTGATATACCAGCAAATGCAGCAGCATATGTTGTAGTGTGGGTGAGTGTGCAATTCTACTAAATCCGTTTTGAATAATTATAGGTTTTATATATTTGTTTTTTATATTCAATAATGTTGTAATAAAATTGATATACATAGTCATCTTTGTTTTGTTTTTTCGGAAAAATGGTCGTTAAAATATCAATAGCACTACTACTATTACCAACGGGACTTTTTTAAATTTTGAATAGGGTTCTTTGACAATACTCTATGCATATAATTTGACGAAGTGGCATATAATTGCTGATCAAAATATTAACATTTATCCATTGCCTTAAATACTGGAGCACAACAGTTTAATAAGTTCTTGGTAAGGAATTTGAGCAAAAAATTTTTTTCGGAGTAATTTTTGATGATGGCAAAAATTTTTTTTCGAGTAATTTTGATGTTATTTTTTTGCATTAATTTATATAGTCTTGATATTCTTTTTATACATACATTCTTATTTTAAAATATTAATTTGAATATATGTTTGTAAAAATATCTATGAAGGCAAAATTATTATATAATTGCAAAAATATTTTTTTATGATAAAAATTTAATATTTTTGTGAAATACATAAAACTAATTTTTACAATTATGAAATATTCTATTATTAAAATCTTTTTCTATGAGACAAAATTATAACCTCTCTCAAAGAGTATTAATTAACAAATTTTTTTCATTATCATATTTTACAATACAGAAATTCCACTTTGTGGTGGTAGTTATTCAATTTACAATATTATTAATTTTTTTAGTGTTATATAAAATATTCTACCATACACTGTATTACACTTCATGATGGCAGTAATGTCGATCCAAGAGAGTTTTTTAACACAACAGTTTAATAAGTCTTAGAAGCGGGATTTGAGCAACAGTAATTCTAATGTTATTATTATTGCCATGATATTTTATAATTCAAGAATTTTTACTAACCTTTCATCAAGAAAATATTTTATATATATTTTATAGTAACCATTGAAAACAGGATGTTACATTGTTGGTGGTTCTAAAACTACTAACCACATCGGGTAGTAGCTGAAGGGTCCACGCATAAAAAAATCAGATTCAGATTCAGTATGAGTATTAAAAATTAATAATAATATCTCAACTTTATCAAAGATGATTTCTTCACTTTGAAATTCGACCATAATAATTAGGTTTTATATATTTGATTTTTATATTCAATAATTTTTAATAAAAATTGACATTCATAGTCATCTTTGTTTTTGTTTTTTCGAAAAAATGGTCGTAAAATATCAATAGCACTACTACTATTATTAGCAAAGGGACTTTTAAATTTTGAATAGGGTTCTTTATAATATCTGTGATATAGTTGACTAAGTGGCATATAATGCTGATTAACGATTATTTCTCCATTGCTTACATAACTGGAGCCCCCCACCCCAAAAAAACAACAGTGTAATAAGTCTTGGTAAGTGATTTGAGCTAAAAATTTTTTCGTGTGTTGTTGTCATAATATTTTATAATTAAGTAATATTCTTTTAAAAATGTAATTAGAATATATGATGGTAAAATTTTTATTTATGAAGGCAAAATTATATTTTTTTTTATTATAAAATTTAATATTTTTTATAATTTACATAAAACTTTTTACGATCTATAAAAGTATTCTAAGATTGTAAAATCTTTTCTATGAAAGACAAAAATTAAATGGTCACATAAAATTACCAATACAGATCTAAAGATTTGGGTAATTAATTTCTATCAACATGGAACTGTCCTTTTAGAAGTGGATATTGTGAAAATGGAAGATTCATTTTTTTATTTTTTCAGATAAAGGTTAAATTTTTGAAAAATTATAAAGTAACAATCATATTCTTAGTGTTCAGATTTAATAATTTAAAATAATAATATCTCAAAAAGACAATTCTTTTTGACATACTACCATGGGATAAAAGTATCAACGTTTCATATTGTTCATTATCCAGAATGGTTTTTTAAGTATTTTTGCTAACATCTTCTCAATGATAAGACAGTATTTTCAGGTATTTAATTGTATAATTATACGTTTGGATACAATTTAAAAATTTCTCCGGCTAAAATAAATTTTGGGAAATCATCAGTTTCCAAAATTATCTTCAGTACGTTTCATTTTTATTCATCATTAATTTACCATGATTTTATCTTTTCTTTCGGAAAATATACATAATCGAAAAAAATGATATTCTGTTTGTTCTTTTAAAAAACATAATGTGTTTTATTACCCAAAACACCAATTAATACATTTAAAAAAATTTGGGAAAATTGGTTAATTTGTTACCTCTCTGTATTTCTGAGGAATAATACTATTAAAAATCGTTTTGTTGTTTTCATAATTTTTTAATATAGTTATAATCATTAATTTTATTTTAAAGCTTACATTACTTTTTGAATAAATGTAACAAAGAAGTTTTGTATCTAACATATCTTCAGATACAATAATTAAAAATTTCTTATCAATATGAGTTTTAAAAAATAATAATAATATATCAATATATCAAAGATAATTTCTTAACTTTGAAATTCAACCATAATAATTCTGTCGTCGTTACAATAGAGATGATTTACCACTCGTGCTCGTTCTGTCATTAACGAACAGCATTATATTATTGGATTTATTCGATTTCCTAAATGAAAAGAGATAGAATGTATCTTAATGAGATTATAACGTGAATCCTCCTTTTGAAATTTCCAAACTTGTGTGATTATAGCAAACAATTCAAAAACATAAATATAAGCCTAAAAAAAATCAATAATATCGATTAATGGTAAAATATTTGGTATTTTTAATAATAAATATAATAAATTAAGATTTCACTTATTTTCTCAGATAGTATTATCATAATATTTTAAGAAGATGCCAATCATTATTATTGTAGAACGATGGTGATGTACCAGTAATGCAGCAGCATGTTTGTAGTGTGGCGGGTGAGTGTGCATTCGATTAATATCCGTTTGAAATATTACTCAGGTTTTATTATATTTGATTTTTTATATTCAATAATTGTAATAAAAATTGACTACATAGTCATCTTTGTTTTTGTTTTTTCGAAAAAAATGTCGTAAAATATACAATAGCACTTTACTATTACCAAAGGGACTTTTAAATTTTGAATAGGTTCTTTACAATATCTGTGATTAGTGACGACAGTGGCATATAAATGCTTGATCAACTATTACATTTCTCCATTGCTTACATACTGGATCGGCAACAGTTTAATAAGTACTTGGTAAAGGTGATTTGAGCACAAAATGATTTTTTCGAGTAATTTTGATGTTGTAAAATTTTTTTTGAGTAATTTTGATGTTTTTTTTGCCATAATATTTTTTATTGTTGTTTTTTTTTCATTCTATTTTAAAAAAGTAAATTTTAAAAATTTTGTTTGTAAAAAATTTTTTGAAGGCAAAAATTATATATATAATTCAAAATATTTTTTTTTATGAAAAAAAAATTTTTTTTTTTTGTTTGAGTTTTAAAAACTTTTTTTACAATTTGAAATTATTCTATTAAAATCTTTTCATGAAGACAAAAATTATATCTCTCATCAAAAGTTATGTTAATTAAAATTTTTTTTTTATTTCATTATTTTACCCCAAAACAGAATTACACTCTTTAGAGTAGTCTTTAGAAGGATGTTACTCCTGTTTATCTAGCATCCAAGAGAGAGTTATTATGAGTTATTATAAAAAACAGTTTAATAAGTTTAGTAGGGGTTTGGGCAAAAGAGTAAATTTAATGTTGTTATTATTGCCTTATTTTTTATTCAAGAAATTTTTACAACCTTTCATCAAAAAAATATTTTTTATCATTTTTTAAGACAAAAAAGTTGAAAAACAGGAGTTAATCCTGTACTACACAGGGGTTGGTCCGATTTCTTCCACCTGGAGTTTGTGTTGGTAAAATATTTTAATGTTTGTCAAGTTGAAAAACAGGATGTTACATCTGGTTGGTTGGTTCCTAAAACTACTACCACATCGGGTAGTAGCTGAAGGATCCACGCATAAAAAAATCAGATTCAGATTGATAAGACTTCCAGAATGGTTTAAGTATTTTTACTAACCTCTCATCAAGAGGAAATGTAAATTTATAAGACAGTATTTTCAATAATTTAATTAGACAATATACGTTTGGATACAATTTAAAACTTTCTCCGGCTAAAATAAATTTTGGGAAATCATCAGTTTCCAAATTATCATCAGTAGTTTCATTTTTAATACATAATAATTTACCATGATAATAATTTTTCTCTCTATAATTACATAATCGAAAAATTGATATTCTCCTGTTTGTTTTAAAAAACAAATGAGTTTTATTACCAAAACACCAATTAATACATCTAAAAAAAATTATGGGAAAATTGGTTAAATTTTTTACCTCTTCTAGTATTTCTGAGGAAAAAACTATTAAAAAATCGTGTTGTTTTTCATAATTTTTTAATGAGTTATAATCATTAATTATAGTTACATTACTTTTGAATAAATGTAACAAAGAATTTTTGATATCTAACATATCTTCAGATACAATAATTAAAAATTTCTTATCAATATGAGTTTTAAAAATTAATAATAATATTTCAAATATATCAAAGATAATTTCTTCACTTTGAAATTCAACCATAATAATTCTGTCGTCTTTTCAATGAGATGATTTCCCCACACGTGCTCGTTCAAAATGCCCATTAACGAACAGCCATTAATTATTGGATTTATTCGATTTTCCCAAATGAAAAGAGTAGAATGAATCTTAATGAGATTATAATGTGAATCATCTTTTGAAATTTCCAAACTTTTGTGGTTATAACAACAATTCAAAAACATTAAAGATAAGCCGTAAAAAAAATCAATAATATCTATTAATGGATAAAAATTTGGTAATTTTAATAATAAATATAATAAATATAAGATTTCATTTATTTTCTCAGATAGTAGTATCATAAATATTATAAGAAGATGCCAATCATTATTGTTGTAGAACGATTGGTGATATACCAGAAATGCAGCAGCATGTTTGTAGTGTGGGTGAGTGTGCAATTCGATTAAATCCGTTTGAAAATTATAGGTTTTATATATTTGATTTTTATATTCAATAATTTGTAATAAAAATTGACATACATAGTCATCTTTATTTTTGTTTTTTCGAAAAAATGGTCGTAAAATATCAATAGCACTACTACTATTATTACAAAAGGGACTTTTAAATTTTGAATAAGGTTCTTTACAATATCTGTGATATAATTGACGAAGTGGCATATAATGCTGATCACCGATTACATTTCTCCATTGCTTACATACTGGAGCGCAACAGTTTAATAAGTATTGGTAAGGAATTTGAGCAAAAATTTCTTCGAGTAATTTTAATGTTGTTGTCATAATATTTTATAGTCTTAATATTCTTTTAAAAATGTAATTAGAATATATGATGGTAAAATTTTTATTTATGAAGGTAAAATTATATATGTAAAATATTTTTTTTTATTATAAAATTTAATATTTTTTATAATATACATAAAACTTTTTACGATCATAAAATTATTCTAAGATTGCAAGATCTTTTCTATGAAGACAAAAATTAAAGGTCACATAAAATACCAATACAGATCTAAAGATTTGGGTAATTAATTTCTAATCAACATGGAACTTTCCTTTTAGAAGTGGATAATGTGAAAATGAAGATTCTCTTTTTTTATTTTTACATGATGTTTTTGAATTTTTTGAATGAGCATATATATAAAAAATATTAAATTTTATAATAAAAAAAAATATTTTGCAGTCATATATAATGTTGCCATCATATATTCTAATTACATTTTTAAAATAAGAATTTATGAAAAGAATATTAAGACTTTTACTAGACTATAAAATATTATGACAACAAAATTACTCGAAGAAATTTTTGCTCAAATTCCTTACCAAGACTTATTAAACTGTTGTGCTCCAGTATGTAAGCAATGGAGAAATGTAATCGTTGATCAGCATTATATGCCACTTCGTCAATTATATCACAGATATTGCAAAGAACCCTATTCAAAATTTAAAAGTCCCTTTGGTAATAATAGTAGTGCTATTGATATTTTACGACCATTTTTTCGAAAAAACAAAAACAAAGATGACTATGTATGTCAATTTTTATTAAAAATTATTGAATATAAAAATCAAATATATAAAACCTATAATTTTCAAACGGATTTAATCGAATTGCACACTCACCCACACTACAAACATGCTGCTGTATTTCTGATACATCACCAATCGTTCTACACCAATAATGATTGGCATATTCTTATAATATTTATGATACTACTATCTGAGAAAATAAGTGAAATCTTATATTTATTATATTTATTATTAAAAATACCAAATTTTTATCCATTAATAGATATTATTGATTTTTTTTACGGATTATCTTTGATGTTTTTGAATTGTTGCTATAACCACAAAAGTTTAGAAATTTCAAAAGATGATTCACATTATAATCTCATTAAGATTCATTCTACTCTTTTCATTTGGGAAAATCGAATAAATCCAATAATTAATTACTGTTCGCTAATGACATGTGAACGAGCACGAGTGGTAAATCATCTCTATTATAACGACGACAGAATTATTGTGGTCGAATTTCAAAGTAAAGAAATTATCTTTGATAAAGTTCAGATATTATCATTAATATTTGAAACTCATGTTGATAAGAAGTTTTTAATTATTATATCTAAAAAAAATAAGTTAGATATATTATTCAAAAAATCTTTGTTACATTTGTTTAAAAATAATGTAACTATAATCAATGATTATAACTTATTAAAAAATTATGAAAAACAACACGATTTTTTAATAATTTTTTCCTCAGAAATACTAGAAGAGGTAAAAAATTTAACCGATTTTCCCATAATTTTTTTTAAATGTATTAATTTGTGTTTTGGTGATGAAATACATGATCATTTTTTTAAAAGAACAAGAACAAAAATATCAATTTTTCGTTTGTGTAATTATCGAGAGAAAAAGATAAATCATGGTAAATTATTATATATTAAAAATGAAACTGATGATTTTCCAAAAATTATTTTAGCCGGAGAATGTTTTCAAATGTTTCTAAAATATAGATTTTATCTAATTGATTCCATGAAACTATTGTCTTATAATCCTGAGAGGTTACAAGTGAATTCTGTGTTGGTAAAATATTTTATTTGAACCTAAAAAAAATTATCAAGTTGAGAAACAGGATGTTACATCCTGCACTGTACAAGTGAATTCTGTGTTGGTAAAATATTTTATTTGAACCTAAAAAAAATAATTCTATTATTTGTCAAGTTGAGAAACAGGATGTTACATCCTGTACTGTACAGGGGGTTCCCAAGACTACTGCAACATGGAGTGAATTCTGTGTGGTAAAATATTTTATTTGACCCTTAAAAAAAATTATATGATCTGAAAAAAAATTCTAATGTTTGTCAGTACTTACTATTAAAAATTAATAATAATATCTCAACAGACAATAATTTGATCAATTATCCACTTCTAAAAGGAAAGTTCCATGTTAGAAAAATTTTAACCATTTTGGTATCACAAAATATTTTACCACATAGATTATAAGCCACCATTGAGAAACAGGATATGGTAAAATATTTTATATGATACTAATTTTTAATGTTTGTCAAGTTGAAAAACGGTTAGTTAGTTGGTTCCCAAAACTACTGCCACATAACATGGAGTTTGTGGAGTTTATAAATTCTGTGTTGGTAAAATATTTTATATAATACTAAAAAAATATATATGATCTTTAACTTAATAAACAAAAATAATTGATATCAATTATAAAGAACCAATCATATACATATTGTTCAGATTTAATAATTCAATATGAATATTGAAAATTAATAATATCTCAAAAGACAATTCTTTGACATACTACACGGATAAAAGTATCACGTTAAAAATTGTTCAACACCCAGAAGGGGTTAAAAAGTATTTTTTCTAACCCTTATCAAGAGGTAATGAAATTTTTTATAAGACAGTATTTTCGGGAATTTAATTGAATAATAAAACTTTTTGGTAAAATTTTAAAAAAATTTCCCCGGGGCTAAAATAAATTTTTGGGAAATCATCATTTTTTAAAAAATTTATAAATCAGAATTTTTCATTTTTAAATACAAATTTTTTTAAACCACAATTTTTTTTTCTTTCGATAATTACAAAAAATCAAAAAATTTTATATTCTCCTGTTTTTTTTTAAAAAAAAAATAAAGTTTTATTACCAAAACAAAAATTAATACTTTAAAAAAAATTTTTGGGAAAAGGGTTTAAATTTTTTACCCCTTTTCTAGTTTTTCTAAAAAAAAAATTTAAATTAAAAAATCGGGTTTTTTTCATAATTTTTTAATAAGTTAAAATTTCCTTTGATTTTTTTTTTACTTTTATTTTTAAACAAATGTAAAAAAAAGATTTTTTGAAAATATACTAATTTATTTTTTTAATTTAATAATTAAAAACTTTTTTAACAACATGAGTTTCAAAAAATTAATGATAATATCCCTCGGGCTCGTTACTTTTCTTTAAACCCGAACACCATTAATTTTTGGGATTATTCGATTTTCCCAAATGAAAAATTTGAATGAGGTTTTTTACAATATCTGTGATATAGTTGACGAATTTGCATATAATGCTTTTAACGATTACATTTCGTAAGGAATTTGAGAAAAAATTTTTTTCGAGAAAATTTTAATGTTGTTGTTAAATATTTTTAAAGTCTTAATATTCTTTTAAAAATGTAATTAGAATAAAATTGAGGGAAAAAATTTTTATGAAAGCAAATTAGGGTAGTTTTGCAAAATTTTTTTTTTTTATTAAAAAATTTAATTTTTTTAAAATAATATACAAAAATTTTTTTTAAACCGATCAAAAAAATATCAAGATTTAAAATCTTTTCTATAAAGAAAAAAAATTAAAAGGTCACATAAAATCCCAAATTACAGATCAAAAGTTTTTGGGAAATTTAAAATTTCAAATTTCAACAGGGAAACCCTTTCCCCTTTTTAAAAGGGAAAAAAATTGAAAATAAGATTCTCTTTTTTTTTTTTTTCCGAAAAAAATTAATATTAAAAATATTAAAACTAAAAATTTGTTTTTATCAAACATTTAAAAAGAATATAGAACAAAACATATCTTGATGTTTTTTGAATTTTTTAAAAGAGCAATATATTATAAAAAATTTTAAATTTTAAAAAAAAAAAAATATTTTGCAGTCATATATAATGTTGCCATCAAAATATTCTAATTACTTTTTTTAAAATAAAATTTTAAGAAAAGAATATTAAGACTTTTACTAGACAAATAAAAAATTATGAAAAAAAATTACTCAAAAAATTTTTTGCTAAAAACCCTTTTACCAAGATTTAAATTAAAACCCTGTTGCGCTCCAGTATGAAAAAAAAAAAAAAGGAGAAATGTAATCTTTGATCAGCATTTTTGGGCCACTTCGTAAATTATATCACAGATATTGCAAAGAACCCTTTAAAAAATTTAAAAGCCCCCTTTGGAAATTAATAGTATGCATTGTTTTTTTTAAAAAACGCCCAAAATTTTTTGGGAAAAAACAAAGAAAAAACCTAAATATCCCCAATTTTTTTTTAAAAATTTATTGAATATAAAAATAAAATATATAACATTTAAAATTTTCAAACGGATTTAATCGAATTGCCCCCCCATCCACACTACAAACATCTGCTGTTTTTCTGGTAAAAATCCCAATCGTTCTACCCCAAATAATGTTTTGCAAACTTTTTATAATATTTATGATAATACTATCTGAGAAAATAAGTGAAATCCCTTTTTTTATTTTTTAAAAATCCAAAATTTTTAAACCATTTAAAAGATAAATTTTTTGAATTTTTTTTTTGGATTAAACCCTTATGTTTTTAATTAAATTTCTATAACTACCCAAAAATTTGAAATTTTCAAAAGAGGGTTTCCCTTTTAATCTCCTTTAAAAAACATTCTACTCCCTTTTCATTTGGGAAAAATTTAATAAAACCCAAAAATTAATTTGGGTGTTCGTTAATTTAATTGGGAAAAGAACGAGTGGTAAATTTATCTCTATTGTAACGACCCCAAATTATGGGTCAATTTCAAATAAAGAAAATTTTCTTTGATATATTTGAAATATTATTATTAAAAATTTTTAAAAAATCATATTATAAGAAATTTTTAAAATTTTTTATCTGAAGAATAATTTTTTAGAATTTTATTCAAAAAATTCCTTTTTTACAATTTTTTTTCAAAAATAATGTAAAATATAAATCAATAATTATAACTTATTTAAAAAAAAAATGAAAAAAAAACACGATTTTTTAAAAAGTTTTTTTCCTCGAAATACAGAAAGGTAAAAAAATTTAAACCAAATTTTTCCCTAATTTTTTTTTAAATGTATTAAATTGGGGTTTTTGGAAAAAAAACATATCATTTTTTAAAAGAAAAGAAAAAAATATAAAAATTTTTTGTTTTTTGGGAATTATCGAGAGAAAAAAAATAAATCAAAGGGAAAATTTTTAAATATTAAAAAAGAAAATGATGATTTTTCCAAAAATTAAATTTTTGCCGAGAATTTTTCAAATGTTTTTTAAAATAAAAGATTTTTTTTCCAATTTATTCCCTGAAACTATTGTCTTATAATCCTGAAGGGTTTCAAGTTAAAAACCTTTTTGTAAAAAATTTTATTTGAACCAAAAAAAAATTTTCAATTTGAAAACAGGATGTTACATCCGTTTTCTGACAAAGGGTTTTTGTTGGGGGTAAAATATTTTATTTGGGAAACCCAAAAAAAATAATTCTAAATTTTTTGTCCCAAATTTTAGAAACAGGGTTTTAACAACCTGGAAATGTCCCAAATGAATTTTTTTTTGGTAAAATTTTTATTTTTAACCCAAAAAAAATAAATTTTATTATTTTTTCAATTGAGAAACAGGAAGTTACATCCTGTACTGTACAAGTGAAATTCCCGTGTGGTAAAAAAATTTATTTGGGCCCCTTAAAAAAAAATTAAAATGATCCCAAAAAAAAATTCTAAAGTTTGTCAGTACTTTACTATTAAAAAAATTTAAAAATAAAACCAACGGGAAAAAAATTTGATCAATTTTTTCCACTTCCCAAAAGGAAATTCCATGTTTTTAAAAAATTTTTAAAACCCTTTTTTGGATCAAAAAAAAATTTTACCCTCAAGATTAAAAAGCCACCTTGAGAAACAGGAAAATGGTTTAAAAAATTTTTTTATGAAATTAATTTTTTAAAAATTTTTCCCAAATTGAAAAAATTTAGTTGGTTTTGGGTTTCCCCAAAAATACTTTCCCCCAACACATGGGGTTTGTGGGGTTTTTAAAATTTTGTTTCGTAAAAAAATTTTTTAAAATACAAAAAAAAAAATAAAATGATATTTTTAAATTAATAAACAAAAAAAAATTTACCCTCATAAAAAGAAAAAAATTTTTATAAGTAAACCTAGTAAATTTTTTGAAATTTTCTAATAAGATTTGTTTGCTGACGAAATCCAAAGAAAAAATATAGTTAAATTTTTTAAAAAAATTAAAAAAGACCACTTTATATACAAATTTTTCAGATTTAATAATTCAATAAGAATATTGAAAATTAATAATATCTCAAAAGGGGCAATTCTTTTTACATACTACCCCGGGTAAAAATATCACGTTTTATAATTTTTCAACATCCAAATGGGGTTTTAAAATTTTTTCTAACCTCTTATCAAGAGGTAAAGTAAAATTTTTTAAGACATATTTTCAGGAATTTAATTGTATAATATACGTTTTTGGGTACAAAATTAAAAAAATTTTTCCGGCCCAAAATAAATTTTTGGGAAAACAACAGGTTTTAAAATTTTCATCAGAATTTTTTTTTTTAATACATAATAATTTAAACCCTGATTTTTTTTTTTCTTTCGTAAAATTTCATAACGAAAAAAAATTTATAAATTCCCCCTGTTTTTTTTAAAAAACAAAAGAGTTTTATTACAAAGCAAAACCAAATTAAAACATTTTTAAAAAAAAATTTTGGGAAAAATTAGATTAAATTTTTTTCCTCTTTTAGTATTTTTGAGGGAAAAAAAAAAAATTTAAAAAAAACGTTTTTTTTCATTAATTTTTTTTAAAAAATTATAATTTAAATTTAAATTTTATTACATTAAATTTTTGAATAAAAGTAACAAAGAATTTTTTTAAAACTAACTTATCTTTCAATAAAAAAATGAAAAATTTCTTATCAAAAGATTTTAAAAATTTAAAAATAATATTTCAAATATAACAAAATAATTTCCTTTTTCTTTGAAAAATTTGACCACAATAATTTTGTCATCGTTTTAATAGAGAAGATTTTTCCGCTCGGCTTTTTGTTCACAAAAGTCATTAACGAAAAGTCAAAAATTTATTTGATTTATTCGATTTTCCCAAATTAAAAGAGTAGAAAAGAAACCCTTTAAAGAAATTTAAATGTGAATCATCCCTTTTAAAAATTTTCCAAACTTTTTTAATTATAAACAACAATTTAAAAAAATCAAAGATAACCCCTAAAAAAAATCAAAATAACTATTAAAAGGTTTAAAAAATTTTGGGAATTTTTTAAAAATAAATATAATAAAAATAAGATTTCCTTATTTTCTCAATAGTAGTAACATAAAATTTTTTTAAAAAATGCCAAACATTTTGTTGAAAAACGATTGGGGGATATACCAGAAATGCACAAACAAGTTTGTATTTTGGGTTGGGGTGCAATTTTGATTAAATCCGTTTTAAAAAATTTTTGGTTTTAAAAAATTGAATTTTTTTAATTTAATAATTTTGGGAATAAAAATTGACATACCCAAAATCCTCTTTAATTTTTTTTTTTTTTCGAAAAAAAAAATCCCTAAAATATCAATAGGCCCCTACAAATATTATACAAAAAGGGCTTTTTAAAATTTTTTAAAAAGGTTTTTTGCCAAAAATCTGGATATATTTGGGCGAAGTGGCCCTATAAAGCGAATTTAAAATTACATTTCCTTTCCCTTTTCTTTAACATACTGGAGCACAACAGTTTAATAAGTCTTGGTAAGGGAATTTAAAGCAAAAATTTCTTCGAGCGCGTTGATGCTCATGACCCTCTGCGCGGGTCCCCCAGTATTAGGTCTGTCTGGTTCATCTCTAAGTTGTAGTGTTCCGAGCCTTGGGTTCCCGTTATCCATTTATTTTTACCCTCTTAGCATCATAGAAGTTTTTCTTGAGGTTCTCAAACATTTGTATGAAGTCTGTTGTTTTCTTGCTGGATACATTCTTTAGGACTATTAGGTAGTTGAATTATTGTCCCTGTCCGTGTTTTCGAGAGGTCCTTCATGTTGTTCCATCGGTGGTTAAATGGTGTCTGTTGGGGGTCTGTGGAAGATAGATGTATATATATGAGTTAGTTATATATTAAAAAAATTTGTTGTATGGTGATGCTATAAATATATTTTTTTTTTCTGATGCGATTTTGTGTAGAACGTCGAATCAGTAAAAAAAAAATACTTACTCTGCATCCGATTGGTCATCATTTAAAGAAGCAGCATCCAGTAGGAAGGGGTGCCAGGGTCTGGTGTCCCAAAGTATTTATGTATTGTTGCTCTTATGCTTTCCATTTGTAGTATTTCAGTTTCACTTTTTGTATTTGTCTGTTCTATATATTGTATGAGGTGGTTTGAGAATACATTTGCTAAATCACTTGGATTTCCTCAAAATTTCTGTTTGTAGAAAGTCTTTTGCTATCTTATAGTTTTCTGGTGTTAGTTCTCGTCTGTTTTCTTCTCCGTTAAAATAATTGAATAATTAAATTTGTCTTTGCACTGCTATGTTCTTTCACTTCTTTCCAAAATTCTAATACCAATTAGTGAATCCCATTTTCTAGGGTTTCTGGTATAGGTTTGCTCTATAGCTTTCCGCATGGGCATCCCTATATACCCTTGGCAACATTATATATGATTGCAAAATATTTTTTTTTATTAAAAAATTTAATATTTTTCATTAACATAAAAAATTAAATATTACAATATTAAAGCTATAAATTTAATTTATCAAACATCCACTTCGAAACTATATCGTCCCTTTAGTAATAATAGTAGTAGTGCTATTGATATTTTACGCTCATTTTTTCAGAAAAACAAAAACAAAGATACTTTCACATAACGAATAGCCTTTTTATTCGATTTCACCTGCTTCACCTCTCTCGCTCTGCTCTTCTTCCTTTTTGCTTTATATCCCCTTATAAAAAGGGTCCATACTTACTATTAAAAATTAATAATAATAACCCTTTAAAAGACTTATCAATTATTCACTTCTTAAAGGAAAGTTCCATGTTGATTTAATTAGATAATAATATTTGGATAAATTTAAAAAATTCTTCAAAAATTTTAACCATCACAGTAATTTGTGGGTGTTTTGGTATGTATGATCCCAGGTCTCATACAAGATTACGTCCCATGGGCGCTGGTCTATTTTTCAAAATTGCTCCTTTGTACTTTTTTCCCTGTTTTGTGGTATGTATGATCACCAGGTCTCATACAAGAAAGACGTCGTGGGCGCTGGGTCCCGTTGTAAGAGTTACTCCTTTGTACTTTCCCCTTTGGGACTTTACAATTATTTGTTTGATTACTGATAGGGAAAATTTCACCATATTTTGATGTTTTGTTGGTCTTCAATTTGTATATATTATAAGCATTTAGCTGGCATTTTCCCAAGTGGACAAGATGACTTTATCCACTTTGTGTTTCATCAAAGTCCATGGAGACTGGGAACAAACTCATCACCGCCTCATCCCAATGCGGTCTGGGTGATGGAGGCTGGATATTGTACAATTTTTTGTGTTTTTCAGGTTGTAGTTGTTCAGGTTGTGGGAGTGTGGGGTAGGGTGGGTTTTTTTTGCTGAATCAGCAGTGTGGGTAAATTCTCATCATTTATACCCATCCTTACAATATCGTCATCTTCACTATCAGGTTGTAGTGTTCTAAATTCGTACATACTGCCCGCTTCACTGGGGAATATTCACTCTCACTGTCAATGACCTTTTAAAACATTATCCCCTGTTATCATCTGGGTGTTTTATACATCAAATAGTTTCCTCTTTCGTCCTGTACAGGCGAACGTGAAACATGAAAAAGCTGGCAAAAGCACCAAAGGTGGAAGGTTGTGGGTTATTTGGGTTTTCAAATAATTTCATTATCCGGACACTTTTTTTGGTAACACTCACTCCAAAACCCTGGAAATTTATTTACTGACATTT
>NC_069485.1:21585039-21604052 GCF_026875155.1 Cherax quadricarinatus
AAAAATTTTAAAAAAAAAAAAACTACTGCAATTTCCATAAAAGTACTAAACGTATCCTTCTTATTTTTTAAAAAAAAATCAGACAATTTAAAAAATTATAATTTTTAAAAACAACAGTGCGAAAACGAAATGGTTATTCAGCACAACTTTATACGGAATTTCCCCTCTGATAAAAAGAAATCCAAAAAGCAAATTTTAGTTCTGAATATGGGTGTAAACATTTTTACATTATCTTCTGATTCTTTAAAAAAAAAAATTTAAAAAAACAAAAAGCGTAAAAAAAAAAATTTTTATTTTAGCTGTTATGAAGAAATAAACTTATTCGTAATTTATATTCAAATAAAAATGAATTTGAAATATATTCATTAAATTTGAAAATCTAATCCTATCACAATTTTTTTTTCATTTTTCCCACTCTAAAATAATTTTATTAGTTTTCTCACTTGTGAATATTTCAAAAATTTGTACAGGGTTTTTCTTTTAATATGTACTTTTAAAGTCTTTTTGTCTAAAACATATTTAAACAATTGCACATGGAAGGGTTTTTTTTGCTTTGTAATAATCTTTCATTTTTATCATACAATAATTGTTTTTAAAAAACATTCTTTGACAATGAACATAAATTTTTAGTCATTTTTATGAAGTGAAAAAATATTGTTTTTTTAATTCATTCTTGCTTAGAAAAATACCAGATTTTACAATAATTACAAATATATGGTTTAATTTTCATTGTAATGTATATTCGTATCTAGATGTATAATCATATCTTTTCTTGAAAAAATTTCTAAATTATAAATTGCAAGCTAAAATTTTTTATATGCACATTAAGAATTGCTTTTTAAAATATATATTTAATCATTAAACTATATTTACATAAATTACATACGTATGATTTTTTCATTTGTATAGTGTTATAATGTCTAAACAAATTACATTTTAAATGGCAAATTTCTTATTGCATAAATTGCAAGAAAATTTTTTATTATGCACATTAAAATGTGCTTTTAAAGCATATTTATTATTAAAACTATGCTTACATAAATTGCATACATATTGTTTTTCATTTGTATGATTTGTCTGATGTCTAATCAAATTACTTTTAAGTGCAAATTTCTTATTGCATAAATTGCAAGAAAATTTTTTATTATGCACATTAAAATGTGCTTTCAAAGCTATTTTATTATTAAAACATATGTTACATAAATTGCATACATATGGTTTTTCATTTGTATGTTGTTTTGTCTGATATCTAATCAAATGAGATTCAAATGCAAATTTCTTGTTGCATGATAAAACATCATATTGAAGTAATAAATCTTCTTTGCCCTTATAGTCTTTATTATTTTTTCCATATATTAATTCTTCTGTCACAATCCCTTGTTGTAATTCATTAAAATTAATATCTTTATAGTTAGCCATAAAATGATTTTCTAGTGATACTTCAATATCGCATTTAAAATACATCTTGCTGGATAGACAAATATACCAAACTGTGAGTCCTTATATAGAGTAGCAATAAGTTAAGTCCTGGGCAAATTACTAATTTTACTATAAATTACAAATTAATATGACTAAATATTTACATAAAAATAATATTTTTCTTTAATGTGATTTATTACTTAATAAATTACAATTAACAATCGTACTCAAAAATGTCTGTATTTGGTGAATTAAGTATTATTAATTTTGTTTATATTATGTATAAACAACATACAATAAACACATTAAGAAAGCACAAGTCACAAGAATAATATTTGTTTTAATATAAAGGAGGTGGTAAACTAATAATAAACTATATTAAAAAACAAAAGAGAAATGAATTCAAAACAAAATAAAATATTCCATACGTAAAAAATATATTGAATTTTATAAAAACTGATGTTATAAGCCATTAATTGATTATTCCAAAAGATAAATTATCTAATATAATATTATTCTAGAAAAAGATTCAACACATTATTATGCTCACTTTTTTTGATTCTAATAGTCCCCAAAATATATTAAATTATTATGAACAACAATATAAAATGACGAAATTAATGAAAAATCATTCCCTCTTAAAAAAATTAAAAATACAACTAAAAAAATAAACAAATAGAAACAATTAACTCAAATTAAATATTCTAAATCAGCTTTTGATTTGCTTTACTAAATGAAGAATAACAATTAATTTTATACAAGAAATAGAAAGCAATATAAATACAAAAAAAATCTGATAATAAATCAGATGACATAATATTAGAAATTATATCAGGTCTCAATTCAAAAATACAGATTTATCAAATCAACTCTTAAGTACACTCAAGAAATTCTCATAAAAGTTTATGATCTAAATCCACCGTGAAAATCTTCCGGAAAACATCCTTTCAGAATCCATATTTTCTTTTAGCAATATTTTCTTTCTCTTTCGACACCGAGAAAATAAGAAAGTAAAAGATGAATTAAAATATTTAGAAATATAAATAATCCAATTTATAATGGATTTGTAAAAATACCACAATCATGAAAAGAATAAAATTAATCTAATTATGATGAATTTGAGAAATACTTATTTGCTAAAGGTCTAAATCTTTAGAAGAAAGAATTTAAAAGCATATGCCCGCTCAAAAATATTACTAAGTTCAAAAATATGAAATTTTATATACTACTAATTCGTACTAAAAGTTTATGTTGGAACTAATCGCAATTTACCTTTACTTAAGATCCCAGTACAATATTGGGCTCTCTACAAAATGGAAGTTAACAACAATAATGATATTATAAATGAAAATACTTTAGTTGAGTGGAAAAAGAAGTCGAAGCGAAATTGTTGACTACACATCCACTCATACAAGATAAATTACGGACCACACTTGGTGAATCTCATTTCGTTATTATTTCTCACGTTTCCCATCGACAATTCGAGTAAGTAATTTTTAACTTCTATTATAAATCCTCCAAAACAATGATATTTTATTCAATTACAAAAAATTTATAAAAAAAGGAATCCGAATTTTTCGTTATGATACGCCTTACTTTAGACTTACCGTTTATGTTTCTGATGAGAGGTAATAAATATTATAATAATGAGCCAATATTTTGTAAAACAAAAAAAAACAGTACAAAGATATGAAATATGAAAAGAGAAAGAAGAAAAAAGAATAGATGAGCGCAAGAAGAATTACATAGCGGATGGCTAGTTTTTCTTTTAGATAGTCAACAAATCTGTACAGATATCTAAAACTATTATCTTTTATATAACTACGATCACGCACCGTTTTTATATCCTACAGTATAAACCCAATGATTATTCCTCAAATAATTTCCTCTCAATATTAGAATCTGAATCACTGACATTCTCAGATATAACTATCCCAACCACACAAGCTCTTAGAATATTCTTACCGAACGCTTCGCGCAAACTCCATCTCTCTTCCACTAGTCCCGCAAAATCCCTCCCTACTGGCGCACTAACATCAACCCATCCATATCTCTCGGCGAGATTGGCGACCGATCACCGTCGCTTCACCTTAACTACCTGACACATCACCGCGCAAGCTCATCTCCTCTAGCTATCCCGGATCGGGGGCGCGAACTTAAAATATTAATGGGGAATAAGCGAGAGGGGGGGAGAAAGACCAGTTTTGCGGCCTTGAGGTGTTGTTTTTTTAGTCGGCCTAAATGGATAGGTTGGGGGGGGGAAGGCAATTTTAAAATTTTACCCAGTCATTTTACTGTAGTCGACCGAATATATTATCCAAGCACAGGCGACACATTTAATTATCCACATTTTATCCTGCATTCACTTATTGATTTTACTTTCATAGTAGAAAGCTCATTTATATGTATAAATAATATAAATTATAAACCACTAGCATATTGATATGTCACTAGTACTTGTTACATTACAGCATTCTGAACAATGCATATATTACAAGCTTTTCGTAAAAAATTTTAGACAAATATCTGCTCCTTACTATATATTTTTCAAGAAAAATATCATATCCCTTCACCACTACCATCACCACTTCAATCTTTTTTCTGTTACTTATTCTTTTTATGAATGTGCAAGATGAAAAATATATCGAATTTTTTTCAATTCACCAGAAACAAGTGCAATAATTAGTAAATTAGAGCAAGATAACGTAAGGGCTAATCCTCGCGAAAAGTTGTAATATTATTTCATGGGAAGTACAAGGAAATTTTTAATTTTTTTTTTAATATATGTTAATAAATAGGAAGTATATAAAGATAGAGACATTACTTGTCTATTATCAGTATTAAGACTAGCTTACCTTAAAGGTACAAAAATTTAGAATGATGTATTATTGTTGGGTCTGTATTTGGTAAAAAAAATTACAAAAAACTCTCAGGATTAGTTATAAACCACATTTAATCATGGCACATATGTTAACAAGATTTTATTTTTAAATTTAATATTTGAAAAAAACATTTATTTCATTCTGTATATACCAAATAGGCATAACTTGCGATATTAGGGAGTTGAGAGAAGTGGAGGGGGCAAAATTCAAAATTTTTAACAATTATAATATAAAAAAATACATCTTTGCGAATTGGTTAGTTTTTACCCTATTCGGGTACGATATATAAAATAGAGTTTGTAGGAGGGAAAAAAATCTTAATAGATTGGAAGCTGTTCCAATAAAGAAAGAAAGAGGAAGAGGAAAAGAAAATACAAATTGTCAAATGATTTGATGTAATTGCTTTGTTCTTGAAGTAATTTAAGATATTTTTACCAGAATGATTTTCCATATTTTACCAGAATGGAAATAAGTATTTATATTCAACCACTGATGATAGAAATATCTTAGTACATAATGTACTGATCAACCCACAAGATTATTTTTATAATCTTCATTCTTATCTATCCAATAAGATTTGGAAATTGAAAAGAACCTCAAAAATTATTTACTGATCATGGTAACCATTAATGATCACGAAATTCCTAATATTCCTTCTATTGGTCCCAAATCAAGAGAAAATTATTGTATGATAATCTCCCAGTTTTCCCAGTAATTGTCTACACCAAATCAAACAGAGAAAAATATAGTAGTTCTAACTTTTAAAGTATTTGACAATGAAGGAGAACATACATAATTCATAAAGAGGCCTCTAGAAATGAACCCCAATCAATTGTATACAGCTTTCCTATTTCAAATTTCCTAGTCTCCCCTTCACGCAACTTGTCTCCATTTCCACCATGGCTCCATAAATTTATATAAACTTCAAGAGCAAATGAATCTATTTAATCTAAATATATAGGAAATCTATAGGGCTTTACATGTAGCAATTGAACATATCACTGACCAAATAAATCTATTTGAAAATTTGCACTACTGAATACTTTGGATTACAAATAGGTATACGAACTTTATTCTTAGCTATAATCATAATAAAAATTGTGCCAAAATTATCAATAATTTACATCTCCACTATTCTCCTCTTTCATAAAGAACAACTATCTCAAGAAAATGTAATTAAATTTTAAATAAGAATGGAATGCAGCTCTTAAGTTTGAAAGAAAAGAAACAAATCGACACAACTGAAGAAAAAATACAAAGTTTAAATTGATTCACAATGACAAGAAATAGCAGAACAGTAACAGCAGAAAGAAGAAATATGAACTTAATATTCATCATAGAAGTGGAGGAGATAAAAACTTACACAATGAGACAAATATGTAGCAGTAATTATCATAATCATCATAGCATAAGAAACAGCAACAGCAGCAGCACAACACTAAACAACAACAACAACATCTATTACTTTGACAACAATATTTTTTATAGTTCTAAATAATAGTAAGGAATAACTACTAATATAATATCAATCACAGAAATACTAATATCTACTGTAGTTAAATGAAAATTTAATAGGGATCTCTTCATAAAAATACATCCAAAAAAAAAACAAATGAAACAGACTAAAATATATGTTCAGAAAATATAGAAAACAAATTAGAATGGATTTTACATTTCTAGTTTAACATGGTCACCATTATCTCACCAAAGTTGTTAGCTAAATATATTGATTAACAAGGATATAAATAAGTCATATTTAAAATAATATAAAGTTGAACAAGAATGGCTTAGATGCTTTAAATGTAACAATTCAACATCGAAGTGAATGTATAAAATATTTTTAAACTTCAAGCAATGACTGTAGTTTTGGTTTTTTTAAAAGCTAAGATTTGTATTTATATGACCAAAATGAAAACTCAAACAAAATACTTAAAGCCTTAAGTTATCATCGAAGTACCATACGTATCCACCCTCATCAAAAAATAACAAACATAAATGCTTGAACACGAATGCGTAAAGTTTATTCTAATTATATAGTTTTAAAAGGAAGTTTACCACATTTTCATTAATTTTAATGAATTCATTCAGTCAAATATATAATTGATTAAATTTAAAATTAACATTAGATTCAGATAATAATGGTAGAGTAATTTCATATTTTAATTTTTTTATATACAGGTAGGGATTCCCTATATGTGTGCATTCTCGCCCTCTCCACTCCCGCTTAAAAAGAGATTATTTCCATAAGACTCACTCAACATCTGCCAAACAATTTTCATTGAGTAACAGGTCAGTTTCACACTCTTAAGAAATCTTTTTTTCATTTCAATTTATTCAGTATATTCCTAAAAGAAAGTTTATTAATAGAAAAGTGCCACAATTTTCATTTTCAAATCATTTTATTGCTCATTAATTTGAATGAATTCGTTCAAACTTTCAGTAAGAAATTTTAGGAAAATTCTGATATTGTTTAAAATAGTTTTCCTTGACAAGATTTGGTGGTAATTTTCTCAAGTTAGCCGAAAAAATTGGAGTGTAGTGGATTGTGCCATAAATTCACAAGGAGATTGAACAAATTTTACACATATACATCTTCTTAAGTGAAAACTACAAGTAAACACTTTTGGAAAATGTATTAGTTTCTACCAACCCTACTCCAATTGCTATACTAATCAAATATTTTACGAATTAACAAGGTGACATATATAAAGACCATTTTTACATTATTATAATCTCAAAAAAAATACAGAATATTAACAAACACATGATTGACTTTTATACACCATTCGTATTATTAGTTCTCGTCAACCTAACCCACAAAGTATAATTTTTAATTGTAGACATCATTTTTCGGGTTAATAAGATATGGTCTAGAGACGTCTACCTTCTTCAAATTCTCACTTGAAACTATGCAATTCATTTTCTCCCATAAACTCTTTCGAAGGAGAAGTCTGTGTACGATTGATTGAATTGTGAATTTTGATACTGTAGAATTCTCCTATAGGATTGAATCCATGACAGATACTGTTACATAATCTTCACAATAGATTTGAATCCTTTTGTTCTGCAATTTAAAGCCATAATGATTCATTTAGGGGAACTACTTTATATTTATTGAATTTTATTTTATTACTAAACAAAAGTTTGTCCGATTACTTGCAATTTCTTCAAATCAGTAAGACTCCTATAAATCAGGATTATTATCTTT
The DNA here is from genome assembly GCF_026875155.1 of Cherax quadricarinatus. Classification (NCBI taxonomy): domain Eukaryota; kingdom Metazoa; phylum Arthropoda; class Malacostraca; order Decapoda; family Parastacidae; genus Cherax; species Cherax quadricarinatus. The sequence continues at coordinate 21,592,549 of NC_069485.1, forward strand.
TATTTTTGAATAAAGAGTCATTTTTGTAATCATCTTTGGCTACACAAACTTTTAAATAACTCTTTTATACTCCCATAAGATTGTAGGACAAATATTCTCTAGGGAAGCAGCAGTGGTAGTAGTGCGGTAATTGTTAATTGTTACAGAGAAACTTGAGCGTTAGTGGGTTTTACCATAAATTTTAAATGGGAGACTGAACAAACTCACATAATATCCATCTTCTTGAAGTGAACTAAGAATATGGTGAAAAAATGTATTTCTTACTAACTTGTTCCAATGTTACTAATGAATACTATAAATGAATGGTGACCTATATAAAACCATTACATCCCTAAACACCAAGCCAACCCCAATTTCGCTTATGATAAATCGTGTGGGATAACAGACATGATCACGAAGATAGGATATCCTTGTACAACTATTCGTACAGCTAGTTCGTAATAACCACCATATCACGATTTAACTATTTCCATCCTTGTAAGTTAAGATGTGGTATAGTCCTCAAGTCTTGTCTAATTTCACTTTGAAACTCTGTAATTCATTTTTCTTTCCATAAATTCTCTTTCACAAGGGGAACGTTCTCTCCGATCGAGGTGATATTGACCTCCATTTAACAACAACTCTGAAATCATAACTTAAAAGTTTATCAATATCGAGGCTGTTGATACATTTTAACTATAGACATGAAGCCATTTGTGTCTTTCAAATGAAAGGCCATGACAGAGATTTTTGTTGTAGTGAAAAATTATATCATGTATTCATATTTGTTGAATTTTTATTTTTACTTAAACCTAATGTGTAAGATAAAGATTTTACAGCTCACAAAAATTCTTAGTCCAGTAATTAATTGTATTGAAAATGAAGATTTTTTTTATAATCATCTATAGCTTCACTAATATTTAATGAACTCTCTAATACTCCTCAAAAAGATCTAGGAAGAATATTACTCTAGAGGGGGGGGGGGTCTCTAGGGAATACAGTGTAGTAATCGGTAACTTTCAATTGACAGAGAACTGGCATTGTGGGGTTTTGCCATAATTTTTGGGAGACTGAACAGAACTCTAAACAATATCCATCTTCTTGAAGTCGAAATAAGAATTATGGTGAAAAATATTATTTCTAGAGCTTATTCAATGATACTAAATAAAAATATTAGAACTGAAAGTAACATATATAATACCAAATCCTCCAATCCATACCTTCATTTGAAAAGATGTAAATTAGTTGACATTATTACAAAGATAGGACGATTTTTTGTACACCATTCGTATTGCTATTCATATAACCCATCATTTTCATACTCCGTTGTAAAGTTTAAGATGTTGGTGATAACGTCAACCTTCTCCAGATTCACTTTGAAACTCCTGTATTCATCTTCTTTCCATAAATCTTATTGCCACAAGGGAAATTCCTAACATCAATGTGAAACCTTGAATTGAGAAGCATCACCAACAATTTGATTAATGTCAGAAGCGTTGATACATTATTTAACAATAGACCTTAAAAGTTTTTTGTGTCTGCGTTCTGAAGCGATGTTATTGTGTAATTTATATATTGGCTACTTCCACTATTTAATGTTAACTAGGAAGATAAATACCTTATATAATTACATTTGTTTGTGTAAACCTATTGAAAATATAATTTTTAATTGTTCTTAAATTCTTTTGCAGAAAGAAGACTATGCAAAACAAACTTAAAGAAAAATGGAAAAAATACAGATCATAACAATGGAAAACAAAAGCGAAAATTATGTGTAAAACTTTGCCAATATGCTATGCGCAAAATAAAGTACATCCATTAATAAGGATAATGGATACCCTCTCCAGTGTAGAGCTTTATTAATAACTAAAATGTGGTCATCCAAAATGCAGAAGTATTTGAAAAGTTTAATACTTCATAAGGCTAAAATGAAAACTAACTAGAAAGTAAAGAATGAAGTATTCTGTATCTTTGACAGTAATACTAATGTATGATGAAGATTATGATAAAAGATGGAGGCATGGAATTGAAGACAGATGATGATATTGTTGATCTTGTGTGGAAGAGATTTAATATGAAGGAACATTTTGAACAAGTTAAGTCTCATCGTTCATGGGATTAAACTCTCATATAATAGATTCAAAGATTTTATTGCTCCCTTTATTCTTTTTGTGAGTCTGAAAAAATGTTTTGAAACGGCATGATTTGACGAATTTGCAATTCAGTCAAGCTGTTTGGTATACACTGAGTTTTCGTACACCATATCAAACATTCCTTAAATTGGAGGAATGCTTGTGACTTTCATTTATTTAACACTCAGACAACCACATCATGTCTCAAATGAACAAGGAAATGCCAATCAAAAAGAAAGAAAATTGGAACTTTGGATGAAATGTGCTCTGCTGATGAAAGATTTTATAATGGATTTCCTTATGAATTGATTTAAATAACATGATTTTAATTCTAATAATGATTTTATTGGAAGTTTTTTATATGAGAGTTTTTAGACATGGGTGGCTGTTGAATGGGAAAAAAAAAAGGAAAAGAATGTAAAGGGGTTAAACATTACCAATGCTGATCTTTGTACTATTGATGAAGATGATTTATCTGAGATAATAATAATACGCAAAAAGCAAATAGAGCTAAAAGAATGTCAAGGTGATAAAGGGAGTCAAGAGAAGGAGTTTCAGGAATACCTGGGGTAGCTGCCGTTGCGGAGAAACGGTGTAGTCCGGCCCATCTTCCCCACAAATACCACGACGTGTGCCTGTCCGAGAGCCCGCCCTACTGGACGAGGCAGTATCATGCGCTGACACGGGGGATGGGGGGGACTCCCGTAGTGACACGAAAAATGTACATGCGCTAAGGGTATGGGGGGAACACCAATAAAACAAGGTCCCTTCCCCTAAGTCCCCGAAAAGATAATGATCAAGCCCCAGCACACACACAAATTTGTTCATCTTTCTAGAAACTAAGAATATCCTCCCCAGGCTCCAGAACAATCAAAAGTCATCGTCTCCAGCTCCAGAAAGATGATGATAACTCCAGGCACCAGAAAAATCAAAAAGTCGCCGTCCCAAAGACCCCAGAAAAGATGCTTATCCGGCCCCAGAACAATCAATAAAGGTTGTCATCCAAAAGCTCTAGAAAAAGATGATGATAATCCCCGGCTCCAAACAGTCAAAAAGGTTCCCCCACCCCCCCACTCGTCTCCAAGCCCAGAAAAGATGAAGATAATTTCCAGGCTCCAAAAATTAAAAGGTCGCCGTCCCTAAGCCCCAAAAGATGATGATCAGGCCCCAGAACAATCAAAAGGTTGCATCCAAAAGCTCTAGAAAAGATGATGATAATCCCCAGGCTCAGAACAATCAAAAAGGTCATCGTCCTCCAAGCTCCAGAAAAGAATGATATAATTACCCAGGCTCCAAAAAATTAAAAAGGTCGCCGTCCTAAGCCCCAGAAAAAGATGAAGATGCAGACCCAAGAAAAATCAAGAAAGATAAAGATAATCCCCAGGCTCCATAACAATAAAAAAAGGTCATCGCGCTCCAAGCTCCAGAAAAGATGATCAATCATCCCAGGCTTCAGAAAAATTAAAAAGGTCGTCGTCCTCAAAGTTCCAGAAAAGATCATCCTCAGGTTAAAGCTCAGCCTCCAGAAAAACGCAAAAAGGGTTATCGTTCCAAATCCCCATCAAACAAAAGTCCTCAAAACCAAAGGTCGCCTCAGATCCCAAAGTCTCAGACCCAGAACAAAAGGTCAATCAAATCCCAGAACAAAGGTCATCAAATCCCAAAGTTTCTTCCTCAGTTCTCAATCACTAGAACAAAAAGTCTCAAATCCCAGACAAAAAGTCTCAGATCCCAGAACAAAAATCATTAGATCCTAGAACAAAACAGGTCATTAAGAATTCCAAAACAAAGGTTCTTTAGAAAAAGGTTCCCAACTAAACAAAGAACTAAATTTAGTAATAAATGCATTAAATTTAAAAGGTCAGGAAACCTATTTTGAGCCAGAACAAAAAATTGGGAACTTGAGTGTGTGTGTGGTGTTCTTTTATATTTAATAAACTATATTAGTTACCTAATAAAAGTATAAAAATTGAAAGAATTATTTATGAGTTTAAAAAAAAAGAAAATTTATTGATTAAATACCTACAAATGAACTTCTATAAGTAATTTGAAGGTTTACTAGATTGAAACAGTAATACTGTCAGTTAGTAAAGGTACAGGTTGGCATATAAACAACTTCTATCTAGTAATTTGCAGGGTTCACTTAGATTGAAAACTGTTTCAACCTGCAGTTTAGTAGATAAAGTCATGTTTGCTATGACAAAGTTCTATAATTTTTTTTAAGTGTTTATCATGTATATTTTTATGTCTATATATTTCGTTTTCTTTTTAACTAGTCAAAATAAACTTGTGTTAATAATTTTTTTTTATTTACCTTAATAATGAAATTTTGCTTGCTTTTGTAAAGAAAAGATAATGAAACCCTTTAAGATAATGTAAAATCACTCTTTACTATACCATTACCAAAAAAAAAACAAATTCAAACTCAATGTGGTAGTGGCCACCCAACATTGCACGAACTCCAGATGTGTATAAAGTAGATGACGTTGAAAAAACAGGATGTTACGTCCCTACTAGCATAGGGAGAGCCCAACAGACTTCCACATAAAAGAATTCAGGAAGGCTTAGGCTATTTAGTCATATAACACCCAGTCCTAGCACAGTCACGCTATTTTAAAAAATTAGGCAATTTTCCTTCTCTTGGTAGTAATAAAGTTATAATGTATATTTAAACAAGTTTATAAATACATATATTGTGTTTCATAGTAGTTATAACATATCAGTGGTGCTATTTTACCAGAATATCCCTCTCAACGAAAGCTCAACTGTATTTTATCTAACCTTTATTCTGTATTCCCAAAATACGTCAGCATACATTTAAGTCCTTATGTAGATGAGGTCTGATGAGGTCTCGACAGTCTCAGACATTTACAAACTAGCGGGCAATGCTTTTGATTATCAGGATTATCTGAATCGAATTACATTTTCTAGTGAAGGCGTGAAAGAAAGAGAGTGGCTAAAGAATAAGTGAATCAATCTGATGACATTAATAGTTTATGAAAGATTTTACAGTACTAATAATTACATTAATAATTACACATGGATTAATGTACCTTACGTTTGATTTTACTTTCTTAGTAAAATTATATTTTTATGGATTTATTCTTTTAACTTTGTCAAATAAACTTGTATTAATAATTTTTTTTTCTTTTTTACCTTAAGTAATGAAATCTGAAAATTAGTTACTAGGCAGTAGCGCTCCTCTTTTGGATCAATTAGCATTCCTGATGCTCTACATCCTGTTTGTCCAATCTGATATAAACAAAACATATATTGTATACTCAGACTAAGAATAGTTTCCAAAGTCAATGAACCATTAAAAAAAATTTTATGATCATAATTTTTTTAGTATTATATAAATATTTTACTCCAACATAGAATTCAGAAACTCCATAATGTCCAGTATAGATGTAACACCTTTTTTTTCAATTTTCAAAAAAATATACACTATGACAATTACTTGCCACATGAAGTGAATATACTTGTTTGTCAGTCCCATTTTCACAATGCCTCTCGGTAAGATTTCCTCACTCCATGGCAGATTGGAGGTCTTGTGTCCAACGTGACAGCTCTACAGTGATGAAAACGCAGTGACAATGAAATTCCATGGTTTTGGAGTGAGTGTTTACGGGGGGGGGGGGGGGGGTGGGGGGGTGGGGGGGGGGGGGGTAGGGGCGCCACATATCCCAAAAAAAGTGTCCCAGGATAATGAAATTAACGATGAAAACCCAATAACCAACAACCTTCCACTCTGGTGCTATGCACTTGATTCACGTCACGTCACCTGTACCAGACGAAAGAGGAAACTATTTATCGTATAAAACACCCTGACATGATAACAGCCAGTGATAATGATTTAAAGGTCATTTGAAAACATTCTAGAAGTAAAAAAGTCTGTTCTAACGACATATTATTATAATTTTAATAGTAAGTAACTGACCCTTTGGTATATGAGATATAAAGCTAAAAGGGAAGGAACAGCAGCGAGAGAGGTTTACAAAAAGTTGAAACTGAAATACTACAACTGGAAAGTATATAGCAACAATACACTCAAAACTACTATTGACACCAGTATCCTGGCACCAGTTTATTACATATTCGGACCACAACATAATAATAATAACTGAATCATTGCTACATTGTTAACCTTATTTTATTTGTAGGTTTAATCATAGGAGAGAATGAGTAATTAGAATTGTGGAACCACAGTATTTTTTATTAACCAATCATCTAACCATCCAACATCAGGGATTATACTTTATAAGATAAAAGTTTTCAGGGAATCAATTTCATAAATATGGAGTCTGGGTAAAGTATTTATAACATTCTCCGGCTACAATAATTTCTGCGGAAAATTTATCAGTTTCATTTTAGTACATACTAATTTACCATGATGATAATTTTACTCTCGATATTACACAAACGAAAAATTGGTATTTTAAGAGTATTGTTCTTTTAAAAAAAATGATCATGTACTTTCATCACCAAAACACAAATTAATACAATTTATAAAAAACATATGGGAAAATCGGAGGTTAATTCTTTTTTACTTTTTCGTAGTTTTTTGAGGAGAAACCTATTTAAGAAATCAAGTTGTTTTTTCACATAATTTTTAATGAGTTATAATAATTAATTTAATAGTATAACATTATTTTTGAATGAAAAGTAACAAAAAATTTCTTCTGAATAATATATTAAAAATTATCTTTCTTCAGATACAACAATTAAAAACTTTCTTATTAATATGAGTTTCAAAAATTATATAATAATATCTCAACTTTATCAAAGATAATTTCTTTCCCTTTTAAACTCAACCATAATAATTCTGTCGTCGGACAATAGAGATGATTTACCACTTCGTGCTCGTTCATAGTCATTAACGAACAGCCATTAATTATTGGATTAATTCGATTTCCCAATGAAAAGAGTAGAAGATCTTAATGAGGATTATAATGTGATCCTTTTTTGAAAATTTCAAACTTGTGGTTATAGCTAACAATTTAAAATAAAAACATCAAAGATAAGCCATAAGAAATCAATAATATCTATTAATGGATAAAAATTTGGTATTTATTAATAATAAATATAATAAATACAAGATTTCACTTATTTCCCTTAGATAGTAATATTATAAATATTAAAGAAGATGCAATCATTATTTTTGTAGAAACGATGTGATATACCAAAATCAGCAGCTATTTAAGGTGATGGTGTGAAATTTCCCAACAAAATCCATTGAAAATATTAGTTTTATATATTTGATTTTTATTTTCAATAATTTGTAATAAAAATTGTGATATATAGCCCATCTTTGTTTTTTAAATGTCGTAAAATATCAATAGCACTACTATTATTACCAAGGGACTTTTAAATTTTGAAAAGGTTTTTTAAACATATCTGTGATATAATTGACGAAGTGGCATTATATGCTGATCAATGATTACATTTCCCCTTTGCCTTATATACTGAGCGAAAACAGTTTAAAAATTTGGGTAAGGATTTGAGCAAAATTCTTCGAGTAATTTTGGGTGTTGTTTGCCCATAATTTTTATAATTTGGGTAATAATTTTTTAAAAATGTATTAAAGGAATATTGAGGTAAAATTTTTTATGAAGTCAAATTATATTGATTGCAAAATATTTTTTTATTTTATAAACAATTCTTCGAGTTAATTCTAACATTTGAAGCATTTTTATAACTTCCAAAGACAATAGTTTTTAGGAATTAATTAAACAAATCTGTGTTTTAAATCTTTGTTCATATGTTATTAATGAATAATATTCCAAAAACATCAAAGATAAAACTCAATTGATAATTTTGTCTTTATTTCAATAATGAACTATATAAAAAAATTAGTAAAATTTCTGATTTTTAATTTAAATATAATTCTACCCTTTCATACAAAACCACCTTTACCCTCTCTTCCTTCAATTTGCCTGAAAAGTGTAACATACATAACAGTATCAGGAAACTATTGACACCCATAATGCTAAAACCCGGAGTTTCAGCGTTCTTTTATATGGTGACAGTGTGCTTATACATTATTGAAAAACAGGTACATCAGGGCTCCCCGGGGTTTCTCCTTCCCTTGGGACAACATAGGGAAAAACTACAGACTGCATGACGTCGTAATTGTCACTATCACTGCTATCATCTGGGTTGTTGTACACGCCAAATATTTCTCTTTGTCCTGGTATAGGCGAACGGAAAAGCCGCATAGCACCAGAGGTTGGTTTTCATCACTCGAACTTTTTCTGGTAACAATCACTTCATATCCTAGAATTCACTGTCACACATTTCACCTGTTGGAGATGTAAAAATAGTAAAATTTTGATTTTAAATAGCAATGTAATATTTCTGCATTTATTTAAGTAAGATGAAAATCGATGGAATAATTTGGGCAGAGATCGCCTCTTGGGCTTCAATGGCAGTTTGGTTGTATATTGTGCCTCAACAATATTTCCATTTGACATATGTGGTTAGTGGAAAGACTCATTTAAAGCTTGCTTTATTCCAATCCCTAAAAAGAAAGGATAAGAACCCTATATAGTGGGCAGCATGGGTGGGGGTTTTAAAATCAGTGGAAAATTTAAAAGTGACTATTTTTGGATAGGAAGTGGAGTTTATCCCGTCCTTAAAAAATTTCCCCGTTCAATTTTTTTAAAAGGGACCCAATTAAAAAATAATGGATTTATTTCTGTATTATGAATGAAATAGGATGTATAAAAAACAGACCAGCTTTTATACAGCTTGAAAAAGATTTTAGATCTGTCGTTTAGTTGGCAACCCACTCAGTTTCATCTTTATCATATAATTTTTTTTTAGGATCACATAAAATATTTTACCAACACAGAATTCACTTCATGTGGCAGTAATCTTGGGAACCCCCTGTACAGTACAGGATGTAACATCCTGTTTCTCAACTTGACAAATAATTTTTTTCATCATCATATAATTTTTTTTAGGATCAAATAAAATATTTTACCAACATAGAATTCATTTTTACAGTGTAATATACTTTGAATAAAATTTTTAACCAATTCACTTTATCTAGATGGGGTTATGATTACAGATTGAAGGAGGAATTAGCACTCTCAAAGCGCGATCGAGAAATTTTGTCGAAAAATTCATAAACTGAGTAATGGTACCAGAATAATTTAATATGAAATAATAAATAATATAAATAACAAAGAAATATGGTAAATACTCCAGAATGAATAATATATGGCATATTCTCAGAGCGCTCTTACTGGAAGTCTGAAGAGAGAGGAGGTGATGCCTGCAAAGAAGAAAAAGTTTGCCCGTAACATTAGCAGGAAGAAGAGAAGGAAAATAGAAGGAATGATAAGGGCTAAACAAGCAAAGAGAGCAGCGGCAGCAGCTGCTGTGGGTTGTTTGGATATTTCATGTTCAGAAATAAGGACAAAATATAGGAGCCCCGCAAATATGCCCACCTCCACCACGGTTGCTACTACCACAAAACGTTTACGTGGTCGACCCAGAAAAGACGTACCTGTGGCCACACGACATTCAGTTGGCCGACCAAAAGGATCTAAGACCAAAAGACATCCCAATTACTTTGTATTGATTCCATATGAGACCAGCATCACCACTACCCAAGATGTGTGCACCTCCACCACCAGCCAAGATGTAGCCACCAGCACCACCACCACCACCAGCCAAGATGTAGCCACCAGCACCACCACTACCAGCCAAGATGTGGCCATCAGCAACTCCACCACCAGCCAAGATGTGGCCATCAGCAACTCCACCACCAGCCAAGATGTAGCCACCAGCACCTCCACCACCAGCCAAGATGTGGCAACCAGCACCTCCACCCAAGATGTGGCTACCAGTACCTCCACCGAGAACCACCACCACCACCAGCCAAGATGTGGCCATCAGCAACTCCACCACCAGCACCTCCACCACCACCACCCAAGATGTGGGCACTTAATCTTTTATGACCACATCTGTTGCCAGCACCTCCACTACCACTCCAGGTGTGGCCAACAGTGTTGCGAGTGATAATAGATGGTCAATTTGGCGTTACTTTATCATTTGTGATTATTACTAATGATTTCGAGATTGCCAATATTGGTTTTTTTTTCTATAAGTGTTACAATGTCCAATTTTTCACATTTTTATTTTTTTGACGATCTTTATGTAACTTTAACCACATGACTTTCAATACAACGAAATCGAGTAAAGAAAAAAAAAAGTTCCCTTCCCCCTTAAGGACTTAAGTTTTAACTTAATAATTTAATTATTCATATCTTTTACACTAGTAATTTATAATATCATATATTAATTTCTTATAATTAAAAAAAAATTTACTACTACGACAATATTCACTATAATATGAATCATTACTGCATTCTAAACAAAAATAATTGACATCATAAATAGAAAAATTATTATAAATAAACCTAGTAAACCCAAGTATTTTAGATATAGCATCTTGTGATTGTTTTCTAAAAACAAGTGTTTCTTTCTTTAATTCTTTTTTGCATTTTGTACAATTTTTACACTGATAATAATAATTTTCATTAGTAAATTCACCGTTTGCTACTAATTGAGTAAATGAATAAGATATTTTATATTCTATAAAATATGTCCAGCCAGTAAATTCTATTATATTATTAGCAATTTCAATAGTAGAATATAAACAATCATTAAATTTATTTATTGCTGGACTATTAGATAAATCGTTATAATATAATCGAATAATAGAAAAATTAGGTATATTATTAATTTTATCAAAATCACAAAATCTACTAATATATATAGACTCCATATTAAAAGAGCAATTATGATTGTATGATGATATATCAATATACTTCTGAGCTTGAAACCATTTTATTTCATCTCTATGCATTTTTCTTTCTTTATTCCAATATTTATTAGAATTCAATTTACTTTCTAATTCTTTTTTATTAGTTAAAATGGTGAAAGTTTCATTCCTATGAAAATATATATAACAGTGTATATACATATCAAAGTAATTATCAACTAATATAATAATTGGTATATTATTTGACTGTTCTTCTTTATAAATATTATCATTTGGTCTTTCACCAATAACAAAAACTCTGGGAAATTTTGTTTCAAATTTCTTATATTGTAACATACTATTTATTATCCAACACAAATTTTGAGATTTAGTACCCTGTACTAAACGAAAAAGACTATTCACTTTTAATGATGATAATGATAATGATTTACTTTCATTATTAGAATACAATTGTTTTGAATAAAATGCATCTTCAAAAATAATTATTTTAATGTTTTTATTGTTATACCAAAAAAAATCTGTGTCATCTTTTTTAGTTTTTAAAATAATAATACAATCATACATTTCCAATGTCTCATTAAATATGTTATTTTTCCATC
>NC_069485.1:21604552-21681778 GCF_026875155.1 Cherax quadricarinatus
AAATTTTTTGATATTAAACTGTGTCAATCATGTTGATTAATCATGTTGTTGTGTTGTTGTTGTTGTTATACCATATTGATGATTCTGAAAAAAAAAAAAAAGAAAACCACTTTTAAAATATTTTTTTTTAAATAATTTTTTAAAATAACTTTTAAAAAACTTAATTAAAAAAAATAAAAAGTACAACATCCCATATTATACTTCCAACAAAAAATGACTTCTAATTTTCCAAGCTTGAACATTTTTAGTATCTTGTACAACTTTCTTGCCCTTTTTTTCTACAACCAGTTTTTTAAATAATAAAGGAAAAATATTCTTTATAAAGAAAATTAATTATTAATAATAAAAAATAAAAATTTTATTATAATTTTTTTCCATTTTTAACATAAATAATAAAAATCATAATTTTAAAAAATATTATTATAATATAAGTAAATCTAGGTATATGAAATCTCTTTGATATGAGTTCTAAGTGCAAACTTCATTTTCTAATTTTTTTTCACAACTTCACACTTTTTATTCATAATTCATTATAGTAACTAATATAAATTAGAAGAAATGAAATTTAAATTTATATAATAAGTATTACCAACCTCATAATTCTATAAATTCAGTTGCTAGTGAAATAATACGTAAAATCCAAAATTTTCCAAAACACATAATTGATTATTAAAAAACCGAACGAAAAATAAATTTAAAATTAATTTTATCAAAATTAGTAATAAACTAATTAAAAACTGATTAAATATTTTTTTATTTATTTTATTACAATATCTATAAATTTTTGAGAATTAAACCACCATCTCTCGGGTTTTTTGCGATACCATGAAAAAATTTTTTGTAGTCTTTTATTTATTCCAAAAATCCATTTAATTTGTTATTTAAAAATATTATCTAAATCATTTTTACTGCAAGCTTTTCAAGTTTGATTTCAGATAGTTTTGACATTCATTATATAAATTTGAATAACTATAACCTATTCTAATATTTTTTGTTTTTCTCTTTCATAATGATTAAGGAGGTCTTTCTCCCACAAAAAAGATTTTTGGAAAATTCAGTTTAAAAATATTTATTGTATCGAAAGCATATGTCATTAACCAGCACAAACTTGAGATTCTGACTTTGCCAAATTTTCTAGTTTTTTTTTTTTTTTCTAAAACAAAAAAATAATAATTAAAACGATGAAAATGGATTTTCAAATACAATTGGGTAAAGCATTAGTTCGTTTTTTATATTCACCTTTAATTCTTTTAAATTACAAAATATTGGTTTCTATATTTTTTTAATAAAAAATAAAAAAATTTTAAATTTTGAATTTTTTTATAGTATAAATAAACTTTAATTTTGTAAAAGTTTATTTTTAAAAGTGTGCAACAATAAGTCTTGACGAATTCATTTCATCATTTTGTAAAATTAAAATTTTTTTTTTATTATACTTTTAAAAAAATAATATTAATATTTCAACAAATTTACACCATTTAATCTCAATTTTAAAAAATTCATTGTATTTTACCTTAAAAAGAGGTTTTAATCTTGCTCGCTCATATGAAAATAAAAATGGAAGGGGGAGATTCATAATTAAAATACGATTTTCCCATAAAAAAGACAAAATGAATTTTATGTGTTTTGAAAAAAAAATAATCACCCTATAGTAAATCCCAAATAAATCAAACATAATCCATAAAAAAAACTTTATACATTAAAGAAAAGGAATTTTTTTATTTTTAATATAAAAATACTTAATATTGAATTTCATTTATATCTCTAGAAAGAAATACCATTAAAGAAGAATACCCAATAACTAACATATGATTGATATTTGAAAAAAATCAATAAATCTAAATATAATGGGGTATTATGCGTTAGTATTTTTAAATTAAAAATAAATTTGTAAGATTTATTTAAATTTAATAATTTTAAAAATTATTATATATAATTTTCTTTTTTACATCTTTTTAAAAAAAAAGGCCGAAAATTTCTATAGAAATTTTCAAAAGTTTCAAATATTATTATTATTATTTTTATATTACCTTTACCTCCAAGGGATATTAAAATCGGAAAAATGTCTTTAAAAAACGAAATAATTGACAAAGGCTATAAGAGGTTCATCTTTAAAAACCCCTTCTTCCCTTCTTACAAACGGGCCAAAAATTTAATACATCTTCAGGGAAGTTGAGCAAAAATTTTTAAATAATTCAATTATAATGTGGCCATATGGGTTTTTTTTAAAAAAATAAATAGTTAAATCACCTTAAAAATTTTATATACTCAATTATTAAAAAAAAAAGAAAAAAACCTGAATAAAAAGTTTAACCATAAAAAACTAATTCACTCACTAAAAAATTTAATGGATTCACCCAAAAATCATAGGGGTCCCAAATGGTTTTTAAATATTTTTTACTAAAAACCCATCATTAAGAGGACTTTCAAATTATAAACAGTATTTTCAGGGGCCATTATATTATATACTTTTGGTTCCCTCTTTTAACTTCTCCGACTTTAATAAATTTTGGAAAAACATCAGTTTCCAAAATTTTCTCACGTTTCTTTTTAATACAAAATTAAAAAACAGGATGTTTTCATCCTGACGAACAGGAGTTTGGGTACTTTTGGTAATTGATAAAAAAATAAAATGGGGTAGCGCTCGAAAAGCCTATAGGGTCCCAGAAAGGTTAAGTATTTTTTTCAACCTCTCATCTTTTAAAAGGGCTTTCAAATTTATAAGACAGTATTTTCAAGGGTCAAATTTCATTATATACTTGTTGGGTTTCCCTTTTTATAATTTCTCCGCAAAAAAAGTTTTTGGAAAATCACAGTTTTCCAAAATTTTCATCAGGATTTCATTTTTAAAGCTTTTTAATTTACCCTAATTTTTTTTTCTCCTCAATAATTACGCAAACGAAAATTTGGGATTTTTTTTTTCTTCTTTCTTCTATAAAAAAAATATTCTAAAAAAATCTATTAAAACTTCAAAAACAAATAGGGAAAATTGATTAAATTTTTTACCTCTTTTAATATTTTTGACGAACAAAAATTTAAGAAAAAATTATTTAAAAAAAACGGTTTTTTTTCATAATTTTTTAATGAGTTTATAATTATTTATCATAGTTACATTTTTTTGAACAAAGTAACAATGAATTTTTTAAAAATTATCAATTCCATTCTTCTTCGATATAATAACAAAAATTTTTTATCAATAGAGTATTAAAAAAATTAAAAATAATATCTCAAAATTTATCAAAATGATTTCTTCCTTGAAATTCGACCATAATAATTTTTTGTTGTTACAATAGAGATGATTTACCCCTGTGCTCGTTTTTACATGTCATTTAACGAACAAAACCCTTAATTATGGATTTATTCGTTTTCCCAAAAGAAAAAAGTTGAATGAATCTTAATGAAATGATAATGTGAATCCTTTTCTGTAATTTTCAATCTTTTGTGGTTATAGTAACAATTCAAAAACATCAAAGATAATCTATAAAAAAAATCAATAATATCTATTAATGGATAAAAATTTGGTATTTTTAATAATAAATATAATAAATACAAGATTTCACTTATTTTCTCAGATAGTATTATTATAAATATTATAATAAGATGCCAATCATTATTGTTATAGAACGATTGGTGATATATCAGCAATGCAGCAGCATGTTTGTAGTGTGGGTGAGTGTGCAATTCGATTAAATCCGTTTGAAAATTATAGGTTTTATATATTTGATTTTTATATTCAATAATTTGTAATAAAAATTGACATATATAGTTATCTTTGTTTTTGTTTTTTCGAAAAAATGAGCGTAAAATATCAATAGCACTACTACTATTATTACCAAAGGGACTTTTAAACTTTGAATAAGGTTCTTTATAATATCTGTGATATAGTTGATGAAGTGGCATATAATGCTGATCAACTATTACATTTCTCCATTGCTTACATACTGGAGCACAACAGTTTAATAAGTCTTGATAAGGAATTTGAGCAAAAATTTCTTCAAGTAATTTTAATGTTGTCATAATATTTTATAGTCTTAATATTCTTTTTATACATTCCTATTTTAAAAATGTATTTAGAATATATGATGGTAAAAATTTCTATGAAGGCAAAATTATATATATGATTGCAAAATATTTTTTTATTATAAAATTTAATATTTTTTATTATATATATAAAAATTTTTATGATCATAAAATTATTCTGATTATAAAGTGAATTCTGTATCATTATATAAAATATTTTATGAACATAGAAAAATTTTAACCATCAGAGTAATATTTTTAATAACCACTAATATTAATTTTATATGTAAAAATAAAAAAAGGGAAGATTCATTTTCAAATTATCCACTTCTAAAAGGAAAGTTCCATATTGATTAGCAATTGCCCAAATCTTTAGATATAAAAAAAATGAGATACAAATGTTGGGAAGTATTTATTAATCATATTTCTTTATGTTCAATGACCATAAAAATTCTACCATCATATAAAATGATTTTACTTTCTCATAAACTGATAAAGATTGTATTTTGTACTAGCATAATAATCCCAGAATGGTTTAAGTATTTTTACTAACCTCTTATCAAGAGGAAATGTAAATTTATGAGACAGTATTTTCAGGAATTTAATTGTATAATATATGTTTGGATACAATTTAAAACTTTCTCCGGCTAAAATAAATTTTAGGAAATCATCAGTTTCCAAATTATCATTAGTAGTTTCATTTCTAATACATAATAATTTACCATAATTTTTATTTTTCTTTCGATAATTACATAATCAAAAAATTTGATATTCCTCCTGTTTGTTCTTCTAAAAAATAAATGGTTTTATACTAAAATCCCAATTAATACATTTAAAAAAAAATATAGGAAAATTAGTTAGATTGTTTACTTCTTCTAGTGTTTCTGAGGAAAAAACTATTAAAAAATCATGTTGTTTTTCGTAATTTTTTAATAAGTTATAATCATTGATTATAGTTACATTACTTTTGAATAAATGTAACAAAGAATTTTTGAACAATATATCTAACAACTTATGTTCTTCAGATACAATAATTAAAAATTTCTTATCAATATGAGTTTTAAAAATTATTAATAATATTTCAAATATATCAAAGATAATTTCTTTACTTTGAAATTCGACCATAATAATTCTGTCGTCGTTATAATAGAGATGATTTACCACTCATGCTCGTTCACATGTCATTAACGAACAGCCATTAATTATTGGATTTATTCGATTTTCCCAAATGAAAAGAGTAGAATGAATCTTAATGAGATTATAATGTGAATCCTCTTTTGAAATTTTCAAACTTTTGTAGTTATAGTAACAATTCAAAAACATCAAAGATAATCCGTAAAAAAAATCAATAATATCTATTAATGGATAAAAATTTGGTATTTTTAATAATAAATATAATAAATATAAGATTTCACTTATTTTCTCAGATAGTATTATTATAAATATTATAAGAAGATGCCAATCATTATTATTGTAGAACGATTGGTGATATACCAGAAATGCAGCAACATGTTTGTAGTTTGGGTGAGTGTGCAATTCGATTAAATCCGTTTGAAAATTATAGGTTTTATATATTTGATTTATATATTCAATAATTTGTAATAAAAATTGACATACATAGTCATCTTTGTTTTTGTTTTTTCGGAAAAATGGTCATAAAATATCAATAGCACTACTACTATTACCAATGGGACTTTTAAATTTTGAATAGGGTTCTTTGCAATATCTATGATATAGTTGACGAAGTGGCATATAATGCTGATCAACTATTACATTTCTCCATTGCTTACATACTGGGGCGCAACAGTGTAACAAGTCTTGGTAAGGAATTTGAGCAAAAAATTTTTCGAGTAATTTTTTTGTTGGCAAAAAATTTTTTTCGAGTAATTTTGATGTTGTTTTTTGCCATAATATTTTATGCCCTTAAAATTTCTTTTTAAATTCTTTTTTTAAAAAGTAATTAGAATATATGTTTGTAAAAATTTCTATGAAGGCAAAATTATATATATAATTGCAAAAAAATTTTTTTTATGAAAAATTTTTAAATATTTTTGTAGAGATATAAAACTTTTTTTTACATTATGAAATTTTAATTTTAAAATCTTTTTATAAGACAAAAATTTTACCTCTCTCAAGATATTGTTTAAATTTAAAATTTTTTTTTCATTATCTTTTTTTACCAAAACACAATCACACTCTATTGGGAGTATATCTTGAGAAGGATGTTTACATCCTGTTTATCATAGGACCAAGAAGAGTTATTTTTAACCAACATTTAATAAAACTTAGTAAAGGGGTTTAGCAACAGGTAATTCTAATGTTGTTATTATTGCCATAAAATTTTATAAATTTAAGAAATTTTTACTAACCTTTTATCAAAAAAATATTTTAATACATTTTTTAAGACAACAAGTTTAAAAACAGGGTGTTACATCCTGTCTAAAACGGGGTTTGGTTTGATTTCTTCCACCTGGATTGTGTTGGGAAAAAATTTTTAAAGTTTCAAATTTAAAAAAAGGGTGTTACATCTGGTTGGGGGTTCCCAAAATACTCCACACGGGTGTGCTGAAAGGGCCCCCTCATAAAAAAATAGATTTGTTGAAAGACTTCCAGAAGGTTTTTTTATTTTTCAAAACCCCTCATCAAAGAAAGTAAAATTTTAAGACAGATTTTCATAATTTAATTAGCAATAAGTTTGGATACAATTTTAAACAGTTTTTTTAAAAATTTAATTAGACAATTTAACGTTTGGATAAAATTTAAAACTTTCTCCGGCTAAAAAAATTTTGGGAAATCACAGTTTAAAATTATCATCATGTTTCTTTTTTATTACATAATAATTTACCGAATTTTTTTTTTTAAATACGATAATTCTAACTGAAAATTGGGTTTCTCCTTTTTTTTTAAAAAAAAAATTTTTTTTACTAAAATACCTTTTAAATACATTTAAAAACAATTATGGAAAAATTAATTAGTTTTTTTACCTTTTCTAGTTTTTTTAACGAAAAAATTGAAGAAAAAATGATTAAAAAATCATGTTTTTTATAATTTTTTAAAAAGCATAATCATTGATATATTTTCATTATTTTTGAATAAATGTAACAAAGTTTTTTGAACAATTTTACTAACTACTTCTCGATACAATAAAAAAAATTCTTAAAATTGAATTTTAAAAAATTTAAATGTAATATCTAAATTTTTATCAATAAATTTCTTTATTTTAAAATTCGACCATAATATTTTGTCTTGTTACAATAAGGTGATTTACCACTCGTGCTCGTTCCATGTCATTAAGAACAGCCTTTTATTGGTTTTTATTTGTTTTCCCCCAAATGAAAAAGTAAAAAGAATCTTAAGAGATTAAATGTGAATCCCTTTCTAAATTTTTCCCAAAACTTTTCGGGTTATAGAACAATTAAAAAAAACACAAAGATAACCCGTAAAAAAAATCAATACTATTAATGGAAAAAAATTTGGGTATTTAAAAATATTAAATATAAAAATACGATTTCACTTATTTGCTCAATAGTATTATCAAAAAATATTATAAGAAGATCCAATCTTATTATTGTAGAAGATGGTTTAATCCCCCAATGCAGCAGCATTTTGTAGTGGGGGTGAGGTGCAATTCGTTTAAAATCTTTTTTTAAAAAATTATATTTTTTATATATTTGATTTTTATATTCAAAATTTGTAAAAAAAAATTACATACAAGTACTTTGTTTTTTTTTTTCGAAAAAATGAGCAAAAAATATCAAACACTATACTTTTATTATTAAAAAAGGGATTTTTTAAAATTTTGAATGGGTTCTTTACAATATCGGGATATAATGCGAAGTGGCATATAATGCTGATCAACAATTACTTTTCCCATTGGTTACATACTGGGCACAACAGTGTAATAAGTCTTGGTAAGGAATTTGAGCAAAAATTTTCTTCGAGTAATTTTAATGTTGTTGTCAAAATTTTAAATCTATAAATTTTTTTAAAAAGAAATTAGAAAAAATATGGAAGAATTTTTATGAAGGAAAAATTAATATGTTTGAAAAATTTTTTTTTTTTAAATTTAAAAATTTTAATATTTTTTTATAATAGATAAAACTTTTAACAATCAAAAATTTTCTAAATTGTAAAATCTTTTCTAGAAGACAAAAATTAAAGGCACAAAAATACAAACGATCAAAAATTTTGGGAAATTTAATTTAACAACATGGAACTTCTTTTAAAAGTGGATAATGTGAAAATGAGATTCTCTTTTTTTATTTTACAGAAAAATTTAAATATTTACAATATTAAAGTATAATTTGATTTATAAAAACATTTTAAAAATAAGAGCAAAACATATTTTGATGTTTTTGGAATTTTTTTTGAATAAATATTTTAAAAAAAAATTTTAAAAATTTTAAATAAAAAAAAATATTTTTTAATATATATAAGGTTTTCAATAATATTTTAATTACAATTTTTTTTTTAAGAATTTAGAAAAAAAATTATGACTTTTATAGAATAAAATATTATCAACAAAATTTCTCAAGAAATTTTTTCTCAAAATTCCTTACCAAGACTTATTAAACTGTTTTCACTCCGTAGTAAGCAATGAGAAATGAATCGTTATCCATTATATGCCATTCGTCAATTAAATCACAGAATATTTAAAGAACCTTATTCAAAATTTAAAAAATCCCCTTTTTAATAATAGATGCTATTGATATTTTACGACCATTTTTTGAAAAAAAAAAACAAAATACTATATATCACAATTTTTATTAAAAATTTTTTGAACATAAAAAAAACAAATATAAAAAACCTATAATTTTCAAAGGATAGTCAAATTTCATACTCACCCCGGGGTTAAAACTCTGCTGCATTTGATACATCACCAATCGTTCTACAACAATAATGATTTTGCATCTTCTTATAATATTTATAATAAAATATCTGAGCAAATAAGTGAAAATCTTATATTTATTATATTTATTATTTAAAAAACCCAAATTTATCCATTATAGATATTTTTTGATTTTTTTTTTTCGGCTTAAAATTGTGTTTTTTAAAAATTACTATAACCACAAAAAATTTTAACATTTCAAAAAAGGGTTTACATTAAATCTCATTAAGATCATTCTACTCTTTTTTATTTTGGGGAAAAACGAAAAATCCAATAATTAATGGTGTTATAATAATATGAACGAGACGAGTGGGAAATCATCTTATTTTAACGATGACAAATTATTGTGGCAATTTCAAAGTAAAGAATTAAACTTTGATAAAATGAGAATTACATTAATATTTAAAAATCTTTGATAAGAAATTTTTAATTATTAATCTAAAAAAATAGTTAGATATTTATTCAAAAAATCTTTGTTACATTTTTTTAAAAAAATGTAACTATAAGCATGATTATAACTCATTAAAAAAATTTTAAAAAACAACACATTTTTTTAAAAATTTTTTCCCCCCAGAAAAACTAGAAGAGGGAAAAAAAATTTTAAACCCAATTTTTTCCCCAAAAATTTTTTAATGTTTAATTGGGGTTTTGGTAAAAAATACATGATCATTTTTTTAAAAAAACAAGAAAAAAAATATTAATTTTTTCGTTTGTGTAATTATCGAGAGAAAAAAAATAAATCATGGTAAATTATTATATTAAAAAAGAAACTGATATTTTTTCCAAAAAATTTTTTTTACCGGAGAATTTTTTAAATGTTTTTAAAATAAAATTTTATCTAATTGATTCCATGAAAAATATTGTCTTATAATCTTTTTCATATGAAGTGAAAACGTATTTGGGAAAATATTTTTGTGACCCAAAAAAAAAAAAAATCATAAAAAAAATTTCTAATGTTGTTAATTGAGAAAAGGGTGTTACATCCTGTACTGTACAATATTTTTGTGTTGAAAAAAATTTTTTTTTAACCTAAAAAAAAAATTCTATTATTTGTCAAGTTGAGAAACAGGATGTTACATCCTGTACTGTACAGGGGGTTCCCAAGACTACTGCAACATCGAGTGAATTCTGTGTGGTAAAATATTTTATGTGACCCTTAAAAAAAATTATATGATCTGAAAAAAAATTCTAATGTTTGTCAGTACTTACTATTAAAAATTAATAATAATATCTCAACAGACAATAATTTGATCAATTATCCACTCTAAAAGGAAAGTTCCATGTTTTTAACCATTTTAGTATCACAAAATATTTTACCATCATAGATTATAAGCCACCATTGAGAAACAGGATATGGTAAAATATTTTATATGATACTAATTTTTAATGTTTGTCAAGTTGAAAAACAGGATTACATCTGGTTAGTTGGTTGGTTCCCAAAACTACTGCCACATCACATGGAGTTTGTGGAGTTTGTGAATTTTAACTTAATAAACAAAAATAATTGACATCATAAATAGAAAAATTATTATAAGTAAACCTAGTAAATTTTAGATTTTTCTAATAAGAGTAGTCGCTGACGAATCCACGCATAAATATAGTTAAATTTTAGAACAAATTATAAAGAACCAATCATATACATGTCGTGCCGAATAGGCAGAACTTGCGATCTTGGCTTAAATAGCAACGCTCATCTTGCCATATAGGACAAGTGAAAATTTGTGTATGCAATAATTTCGCCAAAATCATTCTGAACCTAACGAAAAAAAATATATTTCACTGTTTTTGTTTAGTATTAAATTATTGTAAACAAATCTAAAATAAATTTAGTTGGGTTAAGCTAAAATAAATTGTTCTTGTTATAATAAGGTTAGGTAGTTTTCTAAGTTCCTTTTGGTGCAAAATTAAAAATTTATACATTAACATTAATGAAAAAAATATATCTTTAAACGTATAAGAGAAAATTTTAGAAAGGATTTAATTTTAAATGAGTTCTTGCTAATTGACCAGTTTTACATATTCGGCACGACATACATATTGTTCAGATTTAATAATTCAATATGAATATTGAAAATTAATAATATCTCAAAAGATAATTCCTTGACATACAGGGATGAAAGTATCACATTCATATTGATAAGACATCCAGAATGGTTTAAGTATTTTTTCTAACCTCTTATCAAGAGGTAATGTAAATTTATAAGACAGTATTTTCAGGAATTTAATTGTTATTCTCCTGTTTGTTCTTTTAAAAAACAAATGAGTTTTATTACCAAAACACCAATTAATACATTTAAAAAAAATTATGGGAAAATTGGTTAATTTTTTTACCTCTTCTAGTATTTCTGAGGAAAAAACTATTAAAAAATCGTGTTGTTTTTCATAATTTTTTAATAAGTTATAATCATTGATTATAGTTACATTATTTTTGAATAAATGTAACAAAGAATTTTTGAACAATATATCTAACAACTTATCTTCTTCAGATACAATAATTAAAAATTTCTTATCAATATGAGTTTTAAAAATTAATAATAATATTTCAAATATATCAAAGATAATTTCTTTACTATATCATAGATATTATAAAGAACCTTATTTAAAAAGTCCCTTTAGTAATAATAGTAGTAGTGCTATTGATATTTTACGCTCATTTTTTCAGAAAAACAAAAACAAAGATGACTTTCACATAACGAATAGCCATTTATTCGATTTCACCTGCTTCAACCTCTCTCGCTGCTGCTTCCCTTTTTGCTTTTATATCTCTTATAAAAAGGGTCAGTACTTACTATTAAAAATTAATAATAATATCTTAACAGACAATAATTTTATCAATTATTCACTTCTAAAAGGAAAGTTCCATGTTGATTTAATTAGATAATATGAGTTTGGATAAGATTTAAAAAATTCTTCAAAAAATTTTAACCATCACAGTAATTTGTTTACACAAACAAACAATACAAAACAATTTTTATTACTATTGTTCCATAATATATATACATATGTACAGTCACTGAACATGTTCCTAGAACTGCTGCAGCTTATGGAACTCTTTGAAACATGGGTATATGCAGAGAGGTACTTCACACTCCTCACAGATAAAACGAGTGTCTCTGCATGTTTGTGGGTGTTTTGTGGTATGTATGATCACCAGGTCTCATACGAGATGACGTCTGTTGGCACTGGTCTATTGCAAGAGTTGCACTTTGTACTTCCTTGGTACCATTGCAATTATTTGTTTGAATTACTGACACGGCAAAATTCAACCAAATTTATGATGTTTCTGGGGGTTTGGTCTTCAACTTGTATATTGTTATAAGCATTTAGCATAGATATATCAACAAGATGGAAAAAAAGTTTTATATACCACTTATAACTCTGTATACAGTCTGTAAACCCAATCTGCAATGCACATTTGTCCACTAATGCGCATATGAGGTTGTATCCATGACAGCGCAGGCTTTAGAATGGGTTCAATTGGTCCTCTTTATTGTCCCTACCACTAGGATACCTTTTCGTTTTTTGTGAACTGATGATAACAATGTGACATCACGTTTGTCATGCCACCGAAATGTGCCATTATTTCAATTGGCATGCAAAGGCTTGCAAACCCTCACCTCTGCGGTGCTCAGGCTTCCGAACCTTGGCATATGTTTACGATTTACCCACGCACTGTGCCACAGACAAATGTCTTGTCAAGTTTTTTTTTTACCCCCGGCAAGGAAAAAATCACTGATTAAGGGGCTTGTATACCATTATCAGTAAATAACATAATGCCCCTTACCAAGATATGGGTTTCCATCATTTTTCGAACCATATCACCAGGTAAACCCATAACTTCATGTGTAGCAATATACTGCCAGTGACACAATGAATATCCAAAACTAACCACTTCTGCAATCACTACATGTACAAGGAAAAGACCTTTAATAACTAAAGCATTTCCTCATGCTTGGTTATATATTGCTTGAATGACTCATCAAATAACAAGCTTTCCTGAAGGATAAAAATACATGCAGGCACTTTTTGTTTTAGATACAAAACACATTTTCTGATCTTATATATATACCTGTCGCTTCTTTCAGGGGCCATGGTTTTATTCTGAAAAGTGTAACATCATACAGTAATCAGGAAACGATTGACACCTAATAATGTCCACTAAAAAACCTGGAGTTGAAATCAGGCGTTCGCTTGCCCAGTAGGTGGTGACAGTGTGCTTATTACATTATGTGGCAAAAAAACAGGTACAAGTCACTGCCACAGTTGTCTTCTTCACACTGTGGTAGCGTAATTTTTGTGAGAGAATTGGTATTTGCTATGGTGTATTTACAGTATGTGTTTTTTCCTTGACAATGATGTCCATCAGAGGTTCATCGAAGATATCTCAAAGCAGTTCCCAGTTCACTGGCATTGTTCCCAATGACAAGATGACTTTATTCCAACTTTGTTGTGTTTTTGCTCAAAGTCATTGGGGGACCTGGGAACAAACTCTCCACCGGCCCTGCAATCCCAGATGCGGTCTGCTGATGAGGCTGGAGATATGGTACAGTGGTTTGTGGTTTTTGCAGGTTGTAGTGGTTCAGGTTGTTGGAGTTGTGGGTAGGGTGGTTGATTTGCTGAGTCCGCAGGCGTGGGTAGTAGCATGGCCCGCTGATGGTGCACAATTGGGTCCATGCCATCCTCACTGTATGTTCACCACATGTTCCTCCTCCTCACTCTCATCATTCATACCCATCCTTTCAAATATCGTCAACTTCACTATCAGGTATGCGTGGGTGTGCTCCCAGAGTTGCTCCTCCCCTTTTAACAACACTATGAAACACTACCAGACTACATGCTACTCGTAATTAACCTGCCGCTTCACAATGGGAATATTCACTCTCACTGTCCTAGAACTGTTTTTCAATGACCTTTAAAATCATTATCACTCTTAATCATCTGGGTGTTGTACACGACCAAATATCTTCCTCTTTCGTCCTGGAAACAGGCGAACATGAACGTGAACAAGCTGGCATAGCACCAAGGGTGGAAGGTTGTGGGTCATTTGGGTTTCACTCATCATCAGTTACATTATCCTGACCACATTTGTTTCTGGTAACACTCACTCTGTCCAAAACAGATCCCAGGAATTCATTGTCACTTCACTGACATTTTCATCATCGCAGTTAGAGCTATCACTTGGGAACAAAAGACCTCCAATCTGCCCAGGAGTGAGGAACTTCTTAACGAGGGCATTTGTTAAAATGGACGACAAAACAGTTTTCCCACAATGCACCGCTGGGTCCCAGATTTTTTTCACAAGGTGCTCAACAGCGACCGCGAGAACCCTATAGGAAAAGCCTGTACAGTACATAAAATATTTTTACCAACACAGAATTCACTCCATGTGACATAGTCTGTAGAACTCCTGGAAACTCGCCTTTAGCAGTACATGATGTAACATCCCCTGTTTCTCCAAAACTTGATAAATTTTTTTTATATCTAATTTTTTTTGCAGTGGTTAAATAAAATCTTTTTACAAACAACAGAATTCCACTCATGTGGTCAGTAATTTGCCATAGTGTATATTTTTTTGAAAAACATTCCGCTCTTACCTTAATCTAGAAAGAAACAATGAGATACACAAATGTTTAGAAGTATTTTTATGATCATAAAAATTTTGTAACCATCAGGTAATATTTTAATTTAATGTCCAAAATATTTTCCATCATAGAAAATTATAACGCATTTTGGGCATCATAAAATTTTTCGTACCCATTGAGAAAATAGGATGTTTACATCCTGTTTGGATAGTTGAAAAACCAGGATGTTACATCCTGTACTGGACCACATGGAGTTTGTGAATTCTATGTTGGTAAAATATTTTATATTATACTAAAAAAAATATATATCACAATAAAAATTTTTTTTTTTAATGTTTTTGTCAGTTGAAAAAACAGATGTTATATCCTGTACTGACATGATGATTTTCTTTACTTTGAAATTTAACCATAATTTTGTCATTTTTACAATAGAGATGATTTACCACTCATGACTTAAATAATATTAATTAAAATTTTTAATCATAATATAAACTATTCAACTTATAAAAAATCTGGAAGTATTCTAGTCCGCAGTAGCAATCATCCTGTTTTTTTTTATATCAGATTGAATGACAAACAGATGTAGAGCATCCCAGAGAGAGGAGTTATTATTCAACCCGAGATAATTGTTCAAGTTATTTTTATTTAACCTATCATCAAAAGGATATGCTTTATAAGATAATAGTTTCAGGGAATCAGTTTGATAATATGAGTTTGGTAAATATTGTAACATTCCTCCGGCTACAATAATTTGTGGAAATTTATCAGTTTCATTTTTAAACATAATATGAATTTACCATGATTAATCTTTTCCTCCACTCTGTAATTACACAAACGAAAAAATTGGTATTTTTTTCTTGTTCTTTTAAAAAAATGATTATGTAATTTCATTACCAAAACACAATTAATAACATTAAAAAAATTATAGGAAAATTGGTTAAATTTTTAAACTCTTCTAGTGTTCTGAGGGAAAAAAAACCATTAAGAAATCAAAGTTGTTTTTCATAATTATTTAATGAGTTACAATCATTAAATTATAGTTACATATTTTATTAAATAATGTAACAAAAAGTTTTTTGACAATCTAACATTATCTGCTTCGATATAATAATTCATCTACAAACAAACTTCTTTATCAATTTGCGGATTTCAAAATTAATGATAATATCTCAACTTTATCAAGATAATTTTCTTCACTTTTTAAATTCAACCCATAATAATTCTGTCCATCGTTTATAATAGAGATGATTTAACCAGCGTCGTGGCTCGTTCACCATGTCATAACGAACGAGCCATTATTATGGAAATTTATTCGATTTTTCCCAAATGAAAAGGAGTAGAATGAATCCTTAATGAATTATAAAAACTGGAATCCTTTTTTGAAAATTTTCAAACTTTTGTGGTTATAGTAACAATTAAAAACCATCAAAGATAAGGCCGTAAAAAAAATCAATATCTATTACTTTATAAAATTTTGGTATTTTTAAATAATAAATATAATAAATAAAGGGATTTCACATATATCTTAGATAGTATTATCATAAATATTATAAAAATGCCAATCAAAATTATTGATTGTAGAATGATTGGTGATATACAAAATGCAGTAGCATATTTATAGCGTGGATTGAGTGTGCAATTCCACTAAATCCATAGAAAATTATTAGGTTTTATATATTGATTTTTTAATATTCAATAATTTGTAATAAAAATTGCGATATGATAGACATCTTTGTTTTTGTTTTGTCGAAAAAAAAAATGGTCTGAAAATAATCATAGGCACTACTATATTTACCAAAGGAACTTTAAATTTTGAATAGGGTTTTTTACAATACTATGATATAATTGACGAAGTGGCATAAAATGCTGATCAACATACATTCTTTCTCCTTGCTTACTTACTGGATCAAACAGTTTAATAAGTCCTGGTAAGGGATTTTAGCAAAATTTCTTCGAATAAATTTTTGATGGTTGTTGTCTAAATATTTTCTAATCTAGTAAATATTCTTTTGAAAAATGTAATTAAATATATGATGGTAAAATATTTATTGAAGGCAGAAAATATTTTTTTTATATAAAATTTGAATATTTTTTAGAATATATATACAGACTTTTTACGATCACAAAATTTCTGAGCAACAATTTCTTCGATAATTCTAATAATGAATTAGTTTTTCTTGTAGCCGATAGATTAAAAAATTTTTTTTTTTTATTTTTTTTTTTTGTTTATAATTGAAACATTTTTTACTAACTTCTCAAAGACAAAATACTATTAGCAAATCAATTAGACCAAATCTGTGGTTTTAAAATATTGGTCTCGATAAATATTGCAGCAAAAGAAAAAATGTTGGTATTTTTTGTTATTCATATATTATTAAATGAAAAATAATTCAAAAACATCAAGATAAAACTCATGACTAATTTGTCATTATTGACGTCAATAACATATTAACTATATAAAAAAATAGCAAAATTTTCTGATTTTTAATTTAAAAAAAACCACCTTTACCCTCTCTCTCATCCTTCAAATTGCCTGAAAAGTTTAAACATACATAACAGTATCAGGAAATCGAGTTGACACCTAAAATGTCACAAAACCTAGAGTTGAAATCAGGCGTTCTGTATATGGTGATGCAGTGTGGCTTATACAATATTGTGGCATAAAAATAGGTACATCAGGGCTCCCAGGAGTTTCTCTTTCCCCCATGGAACAACATATGTAACACTAAGATTTGAAAAAAAAAAAACCACCAGACCTGCATACTACGTCGTACACACTGCCGCTTCACTTGAGGAATATTCACATTCTCATTGTTACTATCACTGCTATCTTCTGGGTGTTGTACACGACCAAATAGTTTTCTCTTTTGTCCTGGTACAGGCGAACGTGAACAAGCCGGTATAGCACCAGAGGTTGGAGAATGTAAAAATAGTAAAATTTCTGATTTTAATGTAAATATTTTATTCTTGGCATATAATATAAAGTTAAAGAATGAACTCAATGGAATAATTTGAGCAGGAGATCGTCGAGGAGCATAGGTGAGTATTACATAAGCTTCACAATAATTAATAAACTCATTCTTAATTAAATTTGGTAGTCAGAATTTCTGGGTAGAATTTCAGTTGGTGGTCCTGGTGGTTGTGTGCCCGGAGAGTCAAAATAGCACAGGGACTTCAGCGATCGAGGTGATTGTACGAAGTGATGGGTGATGGTGGCGGTGTATGACCTATCGATCTTATAATAATTGTAATCATCTTTAAGTGATACAATTAAATTATTTTGTATTTTTTTTTTTCATAGTTTCGTCTTTAAATAACTTCATAACAATATGATTTACTAAGAAAGTAGCATTAAATGTAAGGTAAATACATCCATGTCCCATGAGTATGTAGAATCTCTTAAAGAACCATTAAATTTTAAATTGCTTACAAAAATATAAAACGACTATTAATCATACATTACGCTAATCGTAAAATTAATATATATCTACGTTGCATTAAAAGTGTAAATTATTGGTACTGGTACAAATACTTCATTACAATTAATATATACAGACATTCCACTTTTTCTTTAGCCACCCTGAATTTCTTTACATCATCTTCTTTTTCCCACGCTGTTCACTAGAAAATGTTAATCGATCGCAGATAATCCGATAATTGAAAAGCATAACCCGTTAGCGGTTTTTGTAAAATTCGAGACTGTCGAGACATCAATTTACGTAGACTTAAATGTAACAGCTGACATGTCCAACAATGGGATGGTTTTAAGGAAGGGGCTGTGTTCACCCTAGTTTCCGTACTTTTCTCTTTCTCTTTCAACCAGACACCAAGAGATCGCCATCTTCTCTCGTCCGTCCGTGGATCAATGGATTTCGCTGCAGAAATTCACGACTCGGCTACTCCATGAGGCCTTGGGAGTAATAGAATAATAAACTTTTAAGGTTTAAATAAAAAATTTTACTACACAATTCATACTCTAATGTAGCAGTAGTCTTAGAAAAACGCAACTATAGTTCTTTGAACAACTCACAATAACAATATGATTTACTAAGAAAGAAGCATTAAACATACCTTTGATGACGAGCTTTGGTGACAGCTGACATGTCAACAATCCGGATTGGTCCCACAGAGGGTGACCAGGAGGGGAGGGGATGAGTCACAGATTGAGTTAATCAGATCACAACACCCACCACCACCGTCTCCCTTTCAAACCTAGCAATGACCAAAACAGGATGTACACCTGAAACTGTAGAGAATAAAATATATTACCATCATATAAAAACAACATAGCCTTTTCAGTAAAAATAGTACAATATCATGTATGTACTTTCCTTTGCATTTATATAAAATTTCAGAATTTTGGCAGGATATTAGGAGCATAGTGATTATACATATTTTGCTATAATTAATGAATTCAGTCAGACCTCGAATCTTTATAATATGATTGGCATTTTCATCTTAAGTGGATAAGATTAAATTATTTTATATTTTTTTTTTTGGCATAGTTTTCTATGAATAACTCTATAACAATATTATTTACACTAAAATGGTCGGCACTGACTTGCTGATAACAGATTACCTCCTTCCTACACCACCCTAACAGTTACTAATAGTGTTTTCAAAGATTCTAGGCACAAAATCATAAGAAAAAAATTAATGATTGAGAATAGAGATGTTACAATCATCATAGAAAATATATCATAAATATTTTATTTAATAATCTAAATTGTAATATTTTCAATAAAAAAATGGCCGAGACTTTTTGTCACTCGTACATATTTCTTTCTCTGGTAAACAATACCAGACTGGCGCCGAGCAACTCAAAAATGTTGGGTACTTATTTCTCTATGGGGTTTGAGATAGTTTTCACGTGTTAAGATCTTTTTTTGTCCAGTAACAGAAAGTAACATACTTTTACAGGTCCCCTTATTCTAAATCTTTCAGACTCAATGGCACTTTTGTCTGAGTGCAACAGTTAGTTTTTATGCCCTATGAGTGCCTAACAAGCAATTGAAAGGCGCTTGCTCGATCCATGAATTGATCATGGAACAAGGGTCAACCTGTTTTGGAGATCTTCATTTTCTTTACGGTATTTGATCACGAGTCTTTAGTCATTTGGATAATACCTTATTACTTGTGATGGAAGCACCCAATAGACGTATTAGCAATTTTACCGTCTTCTTTTCATTTTCCTGTGAAACACCACGCACTGATACGCGTTTGTGAGTGAAAAGTCCACTCCTCGCTTGGTTCTAATCTTCCTTTCCAACTCAATAATTTTGCTTTCTTCTTTTTTTGCCTTCACCTGCAATTGTCCTCCCACCATTAGGCCTCCAGAGGTTTACAATTAATATAGTTTTGGACATTGTTCTTCAGATGGTCTTACCCCTGCTTGTGATGGTTACATGCCTGTTCCACAGAGCTTTCCTGCTTGCCTGCAAACGCAAATTCTTACTGATAGAATTTTACTAAAAAGGCTCTTTCCTCATATGTTCATCGAACCTGAGCTACAGCTCCCTTGAGCTTTGCTCTTCACTGTATAGTCCTGTTATTTTCTTCAACAGATTTTGTGTGGCTTGAACAATGTAGTTATTGGGGATGGCGATTGGGAATTGTTGGCTGAAACAGGTAACTGCTCCAGCAACTGTTGAAGAGCGAGCCAAGGTCCGCCCAGCTAATAGTTTTACACAGCTTTGTTCTGTTCACATCCTGGACACGAACATAGGAAATGTATAGGAAGATCCTCCAATTTTCAATAATGAAGCAACCATTTTAGCAAAATCTTTGCAAACAGTCGCGTTAATGTATGCCTTCGCCACGTTGTATATCCCAAGAGTATTTACTCAACTACTCAGTACACTGGAGTAAATGGCTGCTATAGAGAGCTGTACTGTACATACAGAAAGGAATGTCCAAAGTCTACTTCCAATAGAGAGAGCAGCACAAATAACCTCCTCTCCCTTCAGGACCTATGGTCGAACACTGACTTGCTGAGAACAGAGTTACCTCTTCCTAGGAGCCACCCTAACAGTTACCAATTAGTGTTTGCAAAGATTCTACTAGCACACAAAATCCGTAAGGAAAAAATAATGATTGTGAAATAGGATGTAATACACCGTACTGTACCGGTAGAAAGTGAGGTACCACCACACTACACTGCACAGACAAGATATTCAAGTTCACAACTTGTTAAAAATACAGCAGCATGTTTGTAGTGTGGGTGAGTGTGCAATTCGATTAAATCAGTTTGAGAAAATTATAGTTTTGTATATATTGATTTTTTACATTCAACCTATTATTACCAAGGACATATCAGAAAGAAAAAAAAAATGAATTACACTGGTTCAAAAGTTATTTAAGCAATTTTTTTTTTCCATGATACCAACCAATCATATAATTTTTTTTAGGTTTCATTAATAACAAAATTAAAAATATTAAAAATAATAATAAGGCAAGCCATCCTTAATTTCTTTACACAACGTCTTTCTCAGCATCACCGAAAATTGTAATATGCGTTTCAAATAAATCCTGATAATAGAACACATTACCGCCACTTGTTATTGTAAGACTTTGAATGATGTGACAGCTTGAAGTTCTCAAGGTGCCAGCTTAAAGAGTTTGTGTTTGAGAAAAAAGGGAGGACTTGCCACCTCTAGGTTGCCATACCCCTATTAATCATAAAAAAAAGTCTTTATTATATAAAAAAACACTAGTGTGATAAAGATGATAATTATTACCTTTTGTACTGTACAGGATTACATTAGAATATCATAAAAAATAGTACTTTTTTTTTTAAAAAAAAAAATGAAATTTTCATTCAGAATTACTTCAAGAAATTTTTGCTGAAATTCCCTACCAGATTTATTAAACTATTGTGCTCCAGTGTGTAAAAATGGAGAAATGTAATATTATGAGGATTATATGCCAATTCATTCAATTAATATTATAGAATATTGTAAAGAAACCTAATTTAAAAAATTTCAAAATCCTTTTAAGTAACATACTAATAGTAGAGCCATTGAAAAATCTACGACCATTTTTAAAATAATGGAAGAATGACTATGTATTTCAACTTTTATTAGCAAATTATTGAATATAAAAATAAATAGTAAAACTTATAACTTAAAAATTTTATTTTAGTTGAATGAAACGTCCATCCAATTATTTACAGCGCTGGAATTACTTGACAAACAACCAATCATTCTATAATAATAATGATTTGGCATCTTCTGTTAATATTGATGATAATACTATCTAAGAATGTGAGTGAAGTCCTGTATTTATTAGATGTTAGTATAAAAAATACAAATTTTTTTAAAATCCACTGGTGATATTAATAGATTTTTTTTATGGATTAAGTTTGAGATGTTTTTAAATTGTTTACTATAATCATAAAAGTTTAAAACTTTCCACATTACAATCAATTAATATTAATTCTGCTCTTTTCGAATTTGGGAAAATAGAATTAATGGTTGTCCATTAATGACACGTGAATAGCCACAAGGTTAAATCATCTTAATTTGCATACAAAGATAAAATTAGTTAATGTTGATTTTTGAGTACCGAAAACTATTTTGAAATATTATTATTAATTTTAAATAGTTATAGCCATAAAAAGTTTTAATTATTATTATCTGATAGAAAATTACGTCTATTCAACTTAATTAATTTTAGAAAAATTCCCCATTAAATATTATTTTTTTTTAAAAAATGTAACTATAAATAGTTATACTTTTATAAAAAGAAAAATAGAATATGAAAAAATATGATTTCATATTCTCTTCATCCCATATTGAAGAAATAAAAGAAAAAGTAAAAAAACTAACCAATGTTACCCTAATTTTTTTTAAATATATTAATTGGTATTTTAATAATAATATATTTTTTAAAAATAACAAACTAAGAAATTCCACATTTCGTTAATGTGTAATGATGAAAAACCACAGAACTCTATTTTGGTAAATTATTATTTATTAAAAAATGAAACTGATATAAACTGATGATTTTTGCAAAAATTTTTTCAGTAAGGAGAATGTTGGAAAATTGGAATGATGAGTAAATATAAACACACAACTGTAATTCAACTCCCGAACCTGAAAACATGGTCATATGAAAACTGTTTTACATTTGGGATGATAGCCAATAAATATATAAAAATTTATAATTCTCAAAAAATTTGTTGCACAAATACATAAAGAATTTATAATCCTCAAAAATTTTTGCTATCTTATGCCGAGTGGAATAGATCTTTATTTTATTACTAATTAATTTTTAAATAAACTATAAATATTCAAATACATACCAGCTTTTTTAAATTAATAATGACAGCAATACCAGAAATATGTAGGGTCTTCAAGAAATTTTGCTCACTTTTCACCCTTATGAAGACCTATTAAATTGTTGTGCTCCCAGTTTGTAAGCAATGGTGGAGAGAATGTAAATGGCAATCAATATTATATGTCCAATTTCGTCAAGTTGAATTATCGATATTGTAAAGAACCTTACTCCTAAATTTCAAGTACCTAATGGAAAAAGACAGCATTAAAAATAATAATAATGATAGTTCTATCAGTGCTATAGAAATATTGAAAAAAATTATTTTATATAATTCTTTTCCGTTATTACTCCATTTTTTAAAAATAATTGAATATAAGAAATCTTGTAAAATCTATAATTTAAAAAAATGACTTAATTAAATTGGTATAATCATCCAATGTATACTTGCAGTCGTTACAATTAATTAAGAACAAAAACAACATGAAATTTCATTCAGCTACAGTTCAAATATTTTCAATGGCTGGCATATAAAATAGCCTTTAAAAAATAGCAAAATTTTCGTCTGGGATTAAGTGAAATTCAATATTTAATATATTTAATATTAAAAATACCGCCAAAATTTTTTTCATTGGTTAAAATTATAGATTTTTTTATGATTATGTATAATGATTTTTTTTGTGTCATTATTATAATCTAACAATATATATTTTTTACGATCATTGACAAAATTCACTCTTGCTCTCTTTCTTTGGGAAATCGAATTATAATGGTGAATAGTTTATCCCCTTAACAACAACAACAAAACGTGTGAACAGCAAGAGTAAACAATCTCATTTTTAATAATAAAAATCATGATGATTAAAATATAATTAAAATAGAGTATATACAAGTGGAACGGGGGGGGATGTGTTATTCTAACCCACAAACAGTCATACAACCCACCCCAAAAACCATCAACCCCACCCCCTCCCAAAAAAGAAAGTTGCCCCCAAACCCACAATCACCCTACAAAACCCCAAAACCCATCGAAACAAACCCCCATACCCCCCAATCAATTACCCCTCACCCCACAAACCAGCTCCCAACTGCCCAAGGACCGCATTGACAAAATCAAAACCCCCCACCCCCCTCATCCCCCTCTAAAAAATAAGTACACCCACCACCTCCACCTTCCCCTACTTATTTATTAGACGCAGCCAAAACCATGCCCCCCCCATGTGGTAATACTCATAAATGCAATTCCCATCATACACCAACACAACAAAAAAAGTGAATAGTCTTTTTCGTTTTAGAAACAGGTACTAAAACTTCCAAAAATTATAGTAGATAGGAGTAATAACTAGATCTGATTAAAAATAGAAGAAATTTGCAACAAAATTACCCATAGTATTTGTTATTGAGAAAGACCAAATGAACAATTTATAAGAAGAACAGTCAAAACATATACCAATTAATATATTAGGTTGAAAATTACTTTGATTATGTAAATAATAACACTTGTTATTATATATTTTCATAGGAATGAAACTTCCACCATTTAACAAATAAAAAAGATATTAGAAAGAAGATTGAATTCTAATAAATATTGGAATAAAGAAAGAAAAATGCATAGAGATGAAATAAAATGGTTTCAAGCTCAGAAGTATATTGATATATCATCATACAATCATAATTGCTCTTTTAATATAGAGTCTATATATATTAGTAGATTTTGTGATGTTGATAAAATTAATAATATACCTAATTTTTCTATTATTCGATTATATTATAACGATTTATCTAATAGTCCAGCAATAAATAAATTTAATGATTGTTTATATTCTACTATTGAAATTGCTAATAATATAATAGAAGAAGAAAATTAAAGGTGAATACAGGAAAGAGTAAGGTTATGAGGATAACAAAAAGATTAGGTGATGAAAGATTGAATATCAGATTGGAGGGAGAGAGTATGGAGGAGGTGAATGTATTCAGATATTTGGGAGTGGACGTGTCAGCGGATGGGTCTATGAAAGATGAGGTGAATCATAGAATTGATGAGGGAAAAAGAGTGAGTGGTGCACTTAGGAGTCTGTGGAGACAAAGAACCTTGTCCTTGGAGGCAAAGAGGGGAATGTATGAGAGTATAGTTTTACCAATGCTCTTATATGGGTGTGGAAGCGTGGGTGATGAATGTTGCTGCGAGGAGAAGCTAGGAGGCAGTGGAGATGTCATGTCTGATGGGCAAATGTTTGGTGTGAAAATAAAGCTAGAATTCATAGTTTTTTTTTTGGAAGTTAGGAGGAGGTGCGGGTACTACCAAAACTGGTTGTCCAGAGGGCTGAGGAAAGGGTTTGTTGAGGGAGGTTGGGAACATTAGATAAATGGAGCGAAAAAACAAAGAACTTCAATAGTGGTATCAGTCTGTAGTGGAAGGAAAAGGCGGGGTAAAAAGGGGTCGGCCCTGGAAGGGTTGGAGGGAAGGGGTAAAGGAGGTTTTGTGTGCGAAGGGGGCTTGGAATTCCAAGCAGCAATGCGGAGCGTGTTTGATAGTAGTGAATGAGACAAATGGTTTTTAATACTTGACTGCTGTTGGATTGGTGTTGGCAAAGTTAACATTTATGAAGGGATTCAGGGAAACCGGCAGGCCGGACTTGAGTCCTGGAGATGGGAAGTACAGTGCCTGCACTCTGAAGGAGGGGTGTTAATGTTGCAGTTTAAAAACTGTAGTGTAAAGCACCCTTCTGGCAAGACAGTGATGGAGTGAATGATGGTGAAAGTTTTTCTTTTTCGGGCCACCCTGCCTTGGTGTGAATCGGCCAGTGTGATAATAAAAAAAAAATAATAATAGAATTTACTGGCTGGACATATTTTATAGAATATAAAATATCTTATTCATTTACTCAATTAGTAGCAAACAGTGAATTTACTAATGAAAATTATTATTGTCAGTGTAAAAATTGTGCAAAATGCAAAAAAGAATTAAAGAAAGAAACACTTGTTTTTAGAAAACAATCACAAGATGCTATATCTAAAATACTTGGGTTTACTAGGTTTATTTATAATAATTTGTTCTTTTTATAATGATGTCAATTATTTATGTTTAGAATGCAGTAATGATCATATTATAGAGAAATATTGTCGTAGTAGTAATTTTTTTTTAATTATAAGAAATTAATAAATGGTAATTATAAAATTACTAGTGTAAAAGATATGAATAATTAAATTATTAAGTTAAAACTTAAGTCCTTAAGGGGGGAAGGGAACTTTTTTTTTCTTTACTCGATTTCGTTGTATTGAAAGTCATGTGGTTAAAGTTACATAAAGATCGTCAAAAAAATAAAAATGAGAAAAATTGGACATTGTAACACTTAAACAAATAAAAAAAATAACACCAATATGGCAATCTTGAAATCATTAGTAATAATCACAAATGATAAAATAATGCCAAATTGACCATCTATTATCACTCGCAACACTAGTATCAATATCTAAGCTGTTGGTCACACCTGGAGTTGTAGTGGAGGTGCTGGCAACAGATGTGGTCATGAAAGATGAAGTGCCCTAGTGCTGGGTGGAGGTGCTGGTGGCCACATCTTGGGTGGTGGTGGGTGCTGTGGTGGAGTTGGCTGTAGCCACACTTGGCTTGTGGTGGTGGTTCTGCGGTGGAGGTACTTGGTCCACATCTGGGGTGGGCGTGGAGAAGCTGGAGTGAGTTGCTGGTTGCCAATCTTGGCTGGTGGGTGGATGGTGCTGGTGCTAAACATCTTGGCTGGGTGGTTGGAGGTGCTGATGGCCACATCCTGGGCTGGTGTGGAAGGTGCTGAAGATTGGCCACATCATGGGTGGTGGTGATGCTGGTCTCATATGGGATCAATACAAATAAATTTGGTGACGTCTTTTGGTCTTAGATCCTGTTTTGGTCAGGCCCAACTGAATCGTGTGCCGACAGGTACGTCTTTTCCCCCCCCCTGGGTCGACCACGTAAACCGTTTTGGGTAGTAGCAACCGGGTGGAGGTGGGCATATTTGCGGGGCTCCTATATTTTGTGTTACTTCCTTGTTTCTGAAGATGAAATATCCAAACAACCCACAGCAGCTCTCTAGCTTGCCGCTGCTCTCTTGCTTGTTTAGCCCTTATCAATTGGCTTCTATTTTTTCGCTTCTCCTCTTCCTGCTAATGTTACGGGCAACCTTTTCTTTCTTTCCACAGGCCTCACCTCCTCTCTCTTCAGACTTTCCAGTCAGCCACTGACTTGAGATTATGAAGGGTTGGGGGGTTGGGGGGGGGGGTGGGGCCTGCCTGATGTTGCCAGTTAGACTTTTTTTTATCCGTGTTACAGATACAGAAAATAATTATCATCGCGAGGGGGTATAATTTCAAATAACTTTTTTAATATATATTATGTACATAGAAAATTTACATAAATTACATTTATTAAAAATTTTCATAACATTAAAAATTTAGTTATGTATATTAATAAAATTTTAGTACATAATATCATTTCTTTATTGTTGTTTGTCATTTTAACAATATTAATCATCTATAAGGACCCTGGAGGTCAGGATGAAAGTATCACATTCTATTGAGAAATAAGACATCCAGATGGTTTAAGTATTTTTTTTTCTAACCACTTATCAAGAGGTAATGTAAATATAAAAGGACAGTATTTTCAGAATATTAATTGGTTATTTCATCCTGTTTGTCGATTAAAAAAACAATGAGTTTTAAAATTATACCAAAACACCAATTAATACATTTAAAAAAAATTAAATGGAAAATTGGTTAATTTTTTTTTTTATCCTCTTCTAGTATTTCTGAGGAAAAAACTATTAAAAAAAATCGTGGTTGTTTTTCATAATTTTTTAATAAGTTAAGAATCTTAGATTATAGTTACATTAATTTTTTTGAATAAATGTAACAAAGAATTTTTGAATCATATATCTAAACAACTTCGTCTTCTTCAGATACAATAATTAAAAATTTCTTATCAATATGAGTTTTTAAAAATAATAATAATATTTCAAATATATCAAAAGATAATTTCTTTACTAATATCATAGATTATTATAAAGAATCTCTTAATTTAAAAAAAGTCCCTTTAGTAATAATAGTAGTAGTGCTATTGATATTTTACCAGCTCATTTTTTCAGAAAAACCAAAAACAAAGATGACTTTCACATAACGAATAGCCTTTATTCGATTTTCACCTGCTTCACCTCATCATCGCTGCTGCTTCCCTTTTTTGCCTTTAATATCTCTTATAAAAAGGGTCAGTACTTACTATTAAAATTTATAATAATATCATAACAGACAATAATATTATCAATTATTCACTTCTAAAAGAAAGTTTCCATGTTGATTTAATTAGATAATATGAGTTTTGAAAGATTAAAAAATTCTTCAAAAAATTTTAAACCATCACAGTAATTTTTTTACACAAACAAACAATACAAAACAATTTTTATATTACTATTGTTCCATAATATATATACATATGTACAGTCACTGAACATGTACCAAACTGCTGCAGCTTATGGAACTCTTTGAAACATGGGTATATGCAGAGAGGTACTTCAACTCAAACTCCTCACAGATAAAACGGAGTGTCTCTGCATGTTTGTCGTGGTGTTTTGTGGTATGTATGATCACACAGGTCTTCATACGAGATGACGTCTGAGTTGGCACTGGTCAATTGCAAAGTTGCACTTTGTACTTCCTTGGTACCATTGCAATTATTTGTTTGAATTACTGACACGGCAAAATTCAACCAAATTTATGATGTTTCTGGGGGTTTGGTCTTCAACTTGTATATTGTTATAAGCATTTAGCATAGATATATCAACAAGATGGAAAAAAAGTTTTACATACCACTTTAAAACTCCTGTATACAGTCTGTAAACCCAATCTGCAATGCACATTTGTCCACTAATGCGCATATGAGGTTGTATCCATGACAGCGCAGGCTTTAGAATGGGTTCAATTGGTCCTCTTTATTGTCCCTACCACTAGGATACCTTTTCGTTTTTTGTGAACTGATGATAACAATGTGACATCACGTTTGTCATGCCACCGAAATGTGCCATTATTTCAATTGGCATGCAAAGGCTTGCAAACCCTCACCTCTGCGGTGCTCAGGCTTCCGAACCTTGGCATATGTTTACGATTTACCCACGCACTGTGCCACAGACAAATGTCTTGTCAAGTTTTTTTTTTACCCCCGGCAAGGAAAAAATCACTGATTAAGGGGCTTGTATACCATTATCAGTAAATAACATAATGCCCCTTACCAAGATATGGGTTTCCATCATTTTTCGAACCATATCACCAGGTAAACCCATAACTTCATGTGTAGCAATATACTGCCAGTGACACAATGAATATCCAAAACTAACCACTTCTGCAATCACTACATGTACAAGGAAAAGACCTTTAATAACTAAAGCATTTCCTCATGCTTGGTTATATATTGCTTGAATGACTCATCAAATAACAAGCTTTCCTGAAGGATAAAAATACATGCAGGCACTTTTTGTTTTAGATACAAAACACATTTTCTGATCTTATATATATACCTGTCGCTTCTTTCAGGGGCCATGGTTTTATTCTGAAAAGTGTAACATCATACAGTAATCAGGAAACGATTGACACCTAATAATGTCCACTAAAAAACCTGGAGTTGAAATCAGGCGTTCGCTTGCCCAGTAGGTGGTGACAGTGTGCTTATTACATTATGTGGCAAAAAAACAGGTACAAGTCACTGCCACAGTTGTCTTCTTCACACTGTGGTAGCGTAATTTTTGTGAGAGAATTGGTATTTGCTATGGTGTATTTACAGTATGTGTTTTTTCCTTGACAATGATGTCCATCAGAGGTTCATCGAAGATATCTCAAAGCAGTTCCCAGTTCACTGGCATTGTTCCCAATGACAAGATGACTTTATTCCAACTTTGTTGTGTTTTTGCTCAAAGTCATTGGGGGACCTGGGAACAAACTCTCCACCGGCCCTGCAATCCCAGATGCGGTCTGCTGATGAGGCTGGAGATATGGTACAGTGGTTTGTGGTTTTTGCAGGTTGTAGTGGTTCAGGTTGTTGGAGTTGTGGGTAGGGTGGTTGATTTGCTGAGTCCGCAGGCGTGGGTAGTAGCATGGCCCGCTGATGGTGCACAATTGGGTC
This sequence comes from Cherax quadricarinatus, assembly GCF_026875155.1. Lineage (NCBI taxonomy): Eukaryota > Metazoa > Arthropoda > Malacostraca > Decapoda > Parastacidae > Cherax > Cherax quadricarinatus. The sequence continues at coordinate 21,634,476 of NC_069485.1, forward strand.
CATGCCATCCTCACTGTATGTTCACCACATGTTCCTCCTCCTCACTCTCATCATTCATACCCATCCTTTCAAATATCGTCAACTTCACTATCAGGTATGCGTGGGTGTGCTCCCAGAGTTGCTCCTCCCCTTTTAACAACACTATGAAACACTACCAGACTACATGCTACTCGTAATTAACCTGCCGCTTCACAATGGGAATTTTTTACTGAAGGATTTGTTAGGTAGTAGGTTGGTAAACATCAACCAAATACTATGCCTTCTATAATATTTTACTTTAATCATGAAAAAGCACTAACCCCACAGATTACTATGTAGTTTCTGGAGAACAGGAGGTAATCACGAAGCCCCCTTTACTGAGTGGGTTGTCTAAACGACAGATCTAAAATGTATGGGGGTTCATTATCCTTTCTTTAACAAAGCAAGCAAGATTTCATTCTTAAGGTAAAAGAAAAAAAAATTATTAACACAAGTTTATTTTGACAAGTTAAAAAGAAAAAGAAATATATAGACATTAAAATATACAAGATAAACACCCTAGAAAAATTATAGAACTTTGTCATACAAACATTACTTCTATCTACTAACTAGCAGTATTAATCTAGGTTGAAACACTGTTTCAATCTAAGTGAACCCTGCAAATTACTAGATAGAAGTCATGTTTGTATGACTAACCTGTACCTTTACTAACTGGCAGTATTAACCTGTTTCAATCTAAGTAAACCCTTCAAATTACTATAGAAGTCATTTGTAGGTAACTCAATAAATTCTTGTTACAATTAACATTAACAAAAAACTTTTTCTTTTAAATCATAATAATTATACTTTTATTAGGTAACTAATACATGTTTATTAAATGTAAAAAAAAACACCAACACACACTCAAGTTCTTGAAAATTACCAACTTTTTGTTCTGGCTCCAAAATAGGTCCCTAGACCCTTTTTAAATTTGTATGTATTTATTACTAAATATTAGTTCTTTGTTCAGTTGGGAACCTTTTTCTGAGAACCTTTTGTTTTGGAATCTAATGACCTTTTGTTCTAGGATCTAATGACTTTCTGTTCTGGGATCTGAGGACTTTTTGTTCTGGGATTTGAAGACTTTTTGTTCTAGGATCTGAGAACTGAGGAAGACTTTTGGGATTTGAGGACTTTTTGTTCTGGGATTTGATGACCTTTTGTTCTGGAATCTGAGAACTTTGGGATCTGAGGACCTTTTGTTCTAGAGGACTTTTTGTTATGGGGATTTGGAACGATAACCTTTTTGGTTTTTCTGGAGCTTGAGCTTTAACCTGAGGATGATCTTTTCTGGAACTTGAGGACGACGACCTTTTTAATTGTTCTGGAGCCTGGGGATGATGATCATCTTTTCTGGAGCTTGGAGACGATGACCTTTTTGATTGTTCTGGAGCCTGGGGATTATCATCATCTTTTCTAGAGCTTTTGGATGACAACCTTTTTGATTGTTCTGGAGCCTGGGGATTATCATCATCTTTGCTTTTGGATGACAACCTTTTTGATTGTTCTGGGGCCTGATCATCATCTTTTCTGGAACTTGAGGACGACGACCTTTTTAATTTTTCTGGAGCCTGGGGATTATCATCATCTTTGCTTTTGGATGACAACCTTTTTGATTGTTCTAGGGCCTGATCATCATCTTTTCTGGAACTTGAGGACGACGACCTTTTTAATCTTTCTGGAGCCTGGAAATTATCATCATCTTTTTTGGAGCTTGGAGACGATGACCTTTTTGATTGTTCTGGAGCCTGGGGATTATCATCATCTTTTTTTGATTGTTCTGGAGCCTTTTCTGGGGCTTGGGGACCTTTTTGGGGACCCTGTAATTCATCACCTTCTTTTACTTTTCTCATGAATTCTTTTAGTATTTGTTTTTGGTTATCATTATATCTAGATAAATATCTATCATCAATGTGTACAAGATCAGCATTGGTAATGTTTAACCCCTTTACATTCTTTTCATTTTTTCTTTCCCATTCAACAGCCACCATGTCTAAAAAACTCTCATATAAAAAAACTTCAATAAAATCATTATTAGAATTAAAATCATGATTATTTAAATCAATTCCATAATGAAATCCATTATCAAAATCTTCATCAGCAGAAGCACATTTCATCCAAAGTTCCAATTTCTTTCTTTTTAGATGCATTTCATTGTTCATTTGAGGATGATGAGGTTCATTAAATAAATGAAAGTCACAAGCATCCCTCCAAATTAAGGAATGTTTGATATGGTGTACAAAACTCAGTGTATACCCAACAGCTTGACTGAATGCAAATTTAGTCAAATCATGCCATTTAACAATTTTTTCCAGACTAAAAAGAATAGAGGGAGGCATAAAATCTTTGAATCTATTATATGAGAGTTGAATCCATGAACGATGAGACTTAACTTGTTCAAAATGTTCCTTCATATTAAATCTCTTCCACACAAGATCAACAATATCATCATCCTGATCTTCAACTATTCATCCTCCATCTTCATTATCATAATCTTCATCATCATTAGTATTACTGTCAAAGATACAGACATACTTCATATCTTTCATTTCTAGATAGTTTTCATTTATAGCCTTATGAAGTATTAACTTTTCAACATACTTCTGCATTTTGGATGACCACATTTTAGTTATTAATAAAGCTATGCTGAGAGGGTATCCATTTTCTTTTATTAAAGGATGTACCTTATTTTGCATAGCATATGGCAAAGTTTTACACATAATTTCTATTGTTCTTTCCATTGTTCTGTCCTGTTTTTAAGTTTGTTTTTCATAAGTCTTCTTTTTTCTGCAAAAGAATTTAAGAACAATTAAACTTAATATTTTTGAATAGGTTTAAAAAAAATGGTAATTATATAAAGTATTTATCTTCTAGTTAACATTAAATAGTGACAAGGTACAATATATAAATTACACAATAACATCGCTTCAGAATGCAGACACAAAAAAACTTTAAGTCTATTGTATATTAAATAAGGTGATAAACGTTTTTCCACATACATCAAATTTAATTCGAATATAATATATTCAAATTGATTTATTAATTTACTTAAAAACATATACATTATATATAAATTATCAAGAACATTAATCTCAACAGAATTTATATTTAAAATATTGTTTGGAATTTTAAAAATATTATTATTTAAAGATATTATTTCATGATAATGTGTTTTTGGTTGTAATAATAAAGATTCTGAATATTTAATAAATGATTGTAATTGTTCATTAGTAATGTTATCTAATATTTGAAGAATTAAATTATTATTAAAATTTTTACCTTTTTTCTTATTAGCAATAAAATTTTTCATACCACTTAAAAGATTATAAAAATTATTAAAATTTAAACTGTAAACAATTTCATATTCTCCAGTTATTCCTTGAACTTGATATTGAGGAATAAAAAAAACTCCAGATTTAATAATAGTCATCTCTATTGCAGTTGTTGTTGTTGTTATATGTTGTTGCTCAAACAATGATTGGTATACAAATAATAATAATATTATTATTAATTTCTTCTACATTATTCTGTGTATGAACAATAAAACTTAGTAATAAAAATGATATTTATACTACTATGAAGTTTCTTTTTATTTTTAAAAATAATTAAAAGTTTTAGATAAAAAAATGAATACTTTTAATAAATCATCTAAAGTTTTTGTTAGATCTTATGAAAAAAATAACCCTTTAATAATATGTGGCAATATAAAGAATAAAAATGATGGTAATATAAAGAATAAAAATAATTCTTATTCAATTAATAATTTACTTAGTACACCAGAAGGTCAAAATTTTATATTATGGGCTAATAGGAAATATATTATTGATAAATTAATGAGAAATTTAACAATGCCAATAATACAAGATTCCAACAATTTTAAAGAAGATACTGCAATTATAGGATGTTTACCTTCTCAAGTTCTAAAACTGTCTAATAGTGATGAAAATCAATTTTTTATTGATCCTCGACGGTTAACTAATTGGTTTATACATATAATTAGTAAAATAGCTTCATTTTGAAATTATTTTTCCCAATAAAATAAACGAAAATGATAAATGGACTTTTTATATTAGAGATTCTAATGTATTTTTACCTAAAGGAGGAAAGACTAATATTCAAGAAATTCTATCAGCTTTATCTACTTTTAATACTGAAAGTATAATGAGTGAATATGAAAACGAAAATAGTGAGAATGAATTTCTGTCTGTTATCCACATCTTTAAATTGTTAATTCCTAAATTACAAAAACTAATTACACCAGCATCAATTTCACGAAAAAAAACTCACAGTGGATATAATAAAATTAAAATATCAAATGAATTTAATAAATTACTTGATGAAAATAATTTTTCATCTACACTTGAAAAATGGACAGAAGACTCTATTAAAAATATTGATAGAAAAATTAGTGAATATCAGTCTTATATTTTAAATTGTGTAGCTAATGTTAATAATAAGGATACATGGGCAGTAAAAGAATTTTTATCAGAAATAATAAAACAACCTAATATTCCAATTTATTTAAATGAAAATATTTCATTTCCAACAATGATTCATTCTATAGGTGAAATTTTTAATATTTTGCTATTAGATATTTTACCCAAAGAATCAATGGAAGGTGCTCTATAAATGGATCATTCTTTCATATGATTTTTTTAAAAAGATATTAACCCTTTTAAATATTTTTTAAAAAACTTTTGTATTTTTAAACCTATTTTTATATCGTTTAATTAATGTATGTTATGAAGATAATTCACCAATAATTAATGAATAAATTTAAATTATTTAGAATATAAATATAAAAATATATATCAATATTTAATAGAATTTCAATCTAAAAAACCGATATGATACATAGCAATAATACATCATTAATATCAGGTTTAAACGAAAATTGCGAAAGATACAATACATTTTTTGTATAATGTTTCATTATTTTTGTGAAAAATCTTTTAGATACTGAAAATTTTACTGATTTTTTTATATTGGGGCAATGAATGGAATTCGAAAAAATGGGCTTTAAATTTTTATTTGGTTATAATTTTAATAATGTACAAAAACAGTATTACAATTCAAAATGCTAAAAAAGGAAATTTAATGAATAAACAAAAAAATTTTAAAAAATGCTAAAAATATTATTTCTCCACTCTTTCGTATAATAGTATTTTTTTTATTATTACTTTAGAAGTATACCATCAGAATTAATAACAATGGATATTCTTAACAGTAAAAATTTTGGTGAATCTCCAAAATATCGTAGTATTATAGTACAGCTTTTTAAAAGTTTTTTAAAGAAAATAAGGATCTTAAACAATGATTATAAAAAAACATTTAAGGGACGAATATTTTGGAATCATTAGAGACTTTCAATTTTTTCTTTTTCTTTTCCAAACTATTATTAGTTGTCATCCTTTTGATATTATCATTAGAAAAGATGATGAGGGTGGTGTTATGTCTATTATTACATTAAAATATTGTCATCATTATCAGATTATTAGTATTATCAGTATTATTAGTTAAAATCCAGTGTTGTAGTATTATCATCACAATCAGATTTTATTAAATCTTTCATTTCCATTATCTGTTTTTTCTTGATTGAAGGAATATATCATTACCATCATTAGTATTAGTTACTTGAAAGATGATAAGTTCTTTACTCCATAAAGTCGGTTGTTTTTTCTTTCCTTGTTCAACAGTAATTTTATATTTATTTTCTTTATTTTCTAAACAATTTAAAATTTTTTCATAATATTTTTTTATTTCATATTTATCATTCGTAATTGAATTGATAGTTTTAAATAAAATTATAAATTTTTCATTTGTATTTTCAATTTCCATAGTTGAATATTTATATTTAGCAGTAGTATTTTTTTATGAACTGCTGTATTTTTCGTGTTTTTTACCATGCTCTAGTTTTATGTTATTAAATATTAGCTAGTGTTTCATCTATATATACTTATCTTTATTTTGATTAAAAAAAAAATAAATGAAATATATAATATAAATATAAGTTTCATTTATATATTGTATATAATAATGAAATGGTTATTACCAGAATATAAATTTAGAAATATAGATTTAAGTATTGATAAAGCCTTTTTAGGAAAATCTGTATTTAAAATTGGAAAAGAATTTAAAATGAAAATAAAATGAGTCATTATATTATTCCATTGAACCTTTTTCAAAATTTCTATAATACATATCAAGATATTGTTAATAATATTTGTAAAGTTACAAATATAAAAAGTAAGTTTTCTTTTTCTAATGATAATAATAATGATAATACAATTAAATATAATTATTTACATATTTCTAAATTAACAAATCATATAGTTAAATCAGCCATAAAATATTTTATTACATTCAGTCAATCTAAAAGTCTGATTTGAAAATTTTGTTAATATGTGTAATTATGTCAATCAAAATCAATTTAGCGTTATATGAAAAATTATCATGATTTATAACCCAAACTAATAGAAAACATGTAATCCACTCTATATAACGTTTATCAATGTAAAATAACTTTTCAAAAACCCAAATATTGAATTATTATCTCAAGTTTTCCATACATTTCTTCTTACAACTGACAACCAATAATGATTCTCAATCTACTACCAAAATTTTAATTTATCTGTCATAAGATTTAATGAAAGAAAAATTTTTTTTAAATCATTTAATAATTGGCAAGTCAATTATGTAAGGACAAATTCGAACATTCGTATAAGAATTTCTGTCTTAATTAGAACATACTTAACATTTCTGTCAGTGAATATTATTAATGATAACACTAATTTTCTTTTTAAAACTCTCATGCTTTGTTTGATAGACTTAATAAAGAATCGCAGTTAGAATTAAAAAATTATTCTGCTAATTAGGATAAAGTCATTGGTGTTAAAATTATCCAAAAACAATTTTCGTTATTGTACCTCATTTTCTCTCCTTATGGTTTATCAAAGAACATTTCAATTTTATAATCGATTAATAAGTGATCCCTTAATTTCTTTATTAATATAAAAACAAGTTTGGATCAGTAAGTGGACGAAGAGAAAAAGGTAAATATGCTTTTAATACGCAACATTGTCATAAACAAGATATGTCAGATCTGCAATGATTAGTTATAACTCCTTGCTATTCACTAGACCAGAGAATGTATTTTACCTATAATGTATAGAGACGACTAGATTGTCCCCATTATATCTTGCTCATATGTATACCACTTTAGATAGAAATTTTACTCTCCAAATCGTATAGCTATTTGTTCGGATATATCCAGTTATGGGCAATTCCTAAGAGTATAGTTCATGAAATCATGGCTGATTTTGATGGAGATGGCAATGCAAATATTCCAATGATATATATTGCTTCTGAAATTGAAGCTATAACACCTTTTTTCATTTCCGAGTAATAATATGGATAATTCCCAAGATCGATACGTGTATCATTTGATCATGAATTAAATTTAACTCTTTATTATTATATATGGGTTTAAAAAACGACAATGAAATACATGATGCTTCTGTATTATATGGCAAAAATAAATCATCTATTGAAGTATATAATGATTTTAAACAACTCAGAAAAGATTGTCATTTTATTTGGCATAATCAAATGGTTTTTTACGAATTCTTCTAAAGATTACTGGATTTATTGATTTAGATAAAATCTAATAAGTTATATTGATTTCCATAGAAAAAAAATTTCCAAAAGTTACGGATTTCAATACATTTAAAGAAATGATTCTTTCCACAATCCTCCTCGCTTCTCGAAAGATCACTTGTGGCAAATAGTAAGGTCAAATAAATGAACAAGCTCGACAAGTTTTTTCTACAGGATGAATCGACAATCGTTTATTAATATGGCGATGTTTATCACTGGAGCGCATCAAATAAAGTATTGCCTATCATTGTATACCTTATATTAAACTGTTATAATGTAACTTGTAATTGTATATGGTTATGAGGTCGAATATATACTTCTGATGGAGTATTTTAGTAGCTGAACATATTGAAGATATTCATTAATTTAAAAAAAAATGGAAAATTTGATTTCCAATTATTCCTGTAACACTCAATAATGAATCTTCATTGTTATTTGATTCAAATAATACTACCAAACATCACAATCAATCATCATCATTCCAACCTTACCATTTTCTCATACACTTTCATCTTCACCTATATCAGTATTTACCACCTACTTTTCACTAATAATGATAATAATGATGATAATAAAATAATAATAATAATAATAATAAAAAAATAATCAACAGCCACTATCACCTATTGTTCATTAATTAATACACCTTCTCATCATCTATTTCATCACATCTTTGTATAGTTCTCCAACAATGAATCTCCTACAACTATAAATATTAAAATTTATAAAAATGAAAAAAAATTAAGGATAATAAAAGAAAAATAATAATAATAGAACAGTAGTCTTTATAGCAAACAATTACACTAATCTTAGAAAAAGAATAAAGACTTTCACAAATATCTTCAAAAAATGATAATAAAATAAAAAGATTAAAATACAGGAATGATCCCAATATATAATTTTATAAATGATATAATTGGTGGTCCAAAATATTGATGATATGTCTGATTTAGAATTACAGCGTACTTTAATTGAATATCTGTTGTTCAAAACATATTTCAGAACATCTGACATAGAATATTTTATTGAATTATTTCATGATGTTTTCTCATAGAATTCAAGAAGTTATGTTGAAAAAAATATCCTAAATCAAAATCTACAATAGAAATTAATTCATCAAAATTTTATAAAAATGTTTGAATCGAATTAGGAAAAAATAAAAATGAACATATTGAAAAAAACTTTTTGAATACTTTCTTCTTTGGAATTTTAACATAAAATTTATCACTCTATAGAACCTCCTTCCTTAAAATCTATTATTGGAAAAACAACTAACATACTATTTTATAGCTTAATACTTTATTACAGTATAAATTATATTAAATAATTGTAAAAAGTTAGAATCAAATACTAATGAAACAAAAAGAAACTAATGAATCATCAGCAACAAAGAAGAAGCTAATACATCTTTTTAAATATTTATAATAATTATATACTATTGAATTTATAATGATGATGAATAGAAAAGATAATATTCATCATCTTTCTAGAGATGATGATGAAAGAGCGAGAATAATAGAATAATAGAAATATTATCAGTGTGAGAGTATACATAAAAAAATGAAATTTATTTAATGAAAGAACACAATTAGAGTTTAAGTCTATCTTTTGCTCATTTTTGTTTAATTTTCCTTAATTTAATTTCTTAGTAATTTTTTATCATTATTCATGTATAAATTAAAGTATTCTTCAAATAATATATTAATCACTCAAAATAAAATTGTCCTAGTACTTTCTTGAACTGTAGCAATTATATTAATAAACTTATAATAAAGTAGTCACTAGGCTAAATTTTCAGATTAAAATTTTTAAAATATTTTTAATCTATTATAATCATATTCTGATATATTATTTGTATCTTATTCTCCATGCTTGTGGATCATACAATGAATTGTATACAAATTTATTGTTATTTTTGATTGTAACATAGATGCCATTTTTTCTTGATGAATTATTTTGCCATGAATAACTTAATAGCATAGATTTAATATTAAAATTTTTCTAATCCATAAAATTAAGAATATCATCATTAATTTTTTTCATTTTATTTTTAAGTTGAACTTATATATTATATATATTAAAATACTTTTGTCGATGATTGGCTACTTGTTTAAAATAATTCATAATCATTAAATCTTCCCATAAATAGGTTGCTAAATTTGGAATATCTATTATTGAATCTTTTTCATTATGATAGTCTATAGTAATTCTTTGTAATTTTATAGCAATTCTTGGTAAGAATTCTATATCTTTATTTTCTAAATATTTATTTTGAATACTTTATAAAAAATGTGATTTTCAATTTTCTCTCAAAATAATTGTTGGAACACTTATTATAATAGAAACAAAATTATCAGCAATAAAAATATAAAATGCATTCATCTTCATTAAATATTTTTAAATAATTTCTAATTAATAAATTTTTAAGTTTATAACTTTTAAATATTGTTAGGAATTTATTATAATTAAATTTCATAATTACTTATATATTAAATATAAATAAAAATTGTTGAATACCATGTATATATATAAATACATACATAAAAAATAAAATAATATGAATAAAATTTTATCATATCAACCAGAAATATTTAATGTTACTACTACTACTACTACTACTACTACTACACCTTTTATTTCTATATCTATAACAATACCAGCAGATTCACTTAGTAATCAAAATGTAGATGATAAAGATTTTTTGCAAGATATTTTCTTTTTAAGACATATACAATATTTAGAAAATGAAAAAAAATCTCCTGTTCTTATTGTGTTAGACTTTGATAATACTTTAGCAGTATATGATAGCAAACAACATTTACAATTAAATTTTACAGATTATTTTCCTAGTGTATATACTCGTCCTTTTCTTTATGAAACTTTAGATTATTTTAAATCTGTAAATAAACATAATACAGTGGACCCCCGGTTAACAGATATTTTTTTTTTTCACTACAGAAGTATGTTCAGGTGCCAGTACTGACCGAATTTGTTCCCATAAGAAATATTGTGAAGTAGATTAGTCCATTTCAGACCCCCAAACATACACGTACAAATGCACTTACATAAATACACTTACATAATTGGTCGCATTCGGAGGTAATCGTTATGCGGGGGTCTACTGTATTCTTATTTTATAGACAGCAGGTAAACTTACATATATTCATAATATGATAACATTACTTAATATTGCTCAATATTTCAATCATATTTTAACTTATAATGATTGTGTTTTATCAAAAAAGAAATTAAATGTGAAAAAATCTTATAAATATATTATAAATAAGTATTATTTTTTTTTATTATCACACCGGCCGATTCCCACCAAGGCAGGGTGGCCCGAAAAAGAAAAACTTTCACCATCATTCACTCCATCACTGTCTTGCCAGAAGGGTGCTTTACACTACAGTTTTTAAACTGCAACATTAACACCCCTCCTTCAGAGTGCAGGCACTGTCCTCAATATTCAGATATGAGATCAATTTTAATTGATAATTAAGCAATAGTAATAATTCCTTTGGGAAATAAGATTAATGGTAATAAAAAAAATAAAAAAAATATATATATATATATAATTTAATAATATCAATTAAACCTTATACAATATTAGATGTAGTAAAGAGTTACAGTGCATTTAATATAAAACCTCATCTTATTAAAAATATTGATACATTCATTAAGTATAAAGGGTTAAAAGAAATAAAAAATGAAGTAAAATGGAATAATAATAATTTAAATGATGGGAAACCATGTTATGGAGATACAGCTTTATTATCATTAATCTTTTTTTGTGAAAAAAAAAAAATTCGGAAATGAAAATTTTAAACAAAATAGTTCTTCACCATTATTTCCATCTGATCCATCATATTATGTTATTATGTATAAAAATAATCAATTAAATATTGAAGCTGATGTTAATATTGATAGTAAACAATGTCGACCTCTTATATAGATGAAAATAATTAATTAAAAATCATCATTACTATATAAAGTGATATCAGTTGTAAATTTATATTTATCTTTTGAATTTATATATGTATTAATAGAATTCATCATTACTATATAAAGTGATATCAGTTGTAAATTTATATTTATCTTTTGAATTTATGTATGTATCAATAGAATTAAAAGATTTTTCTATCAAGCATATCTTCTAACATTGTAAGTTGAATATTTACACGGTCTTCTAAAGTTTTAATCTTTTTTAGTTCTGAATCATTTATATTTCCTACTAATTCTTTTTAGAAAAGCAATTCTTATATAGATGATTGATAATTGTGAATTGTGATGATAGAGAAGATCACTTAAAATTGTTTTTGATATAGTATATTTTCAGTTTCTATTGTTTTTATTTTTTCATTAAAATGTGTTTGAAGTTCTTTTGTTTTGTAATCTAATTCATCATATTTATTTATTATATCTTTAATATATTTGCACAATAAATAAGAAAAATGTATAAGTTGAATAAAACCAGTATCGAAAGGAAATAGATTGGTACGTTGAACGAATTTATTAAATTTTCTAATTGGTTATATACTTCATAAAATCGTGTTTAAAATATCATTATGATATTTATTTCTTTAATGGCTACTTTAATTTAAAGCATATATAATAATATGTAAATAATGAATGTCCCTAAAAATGGTGCAATGCTTGAATAATCTTTAAAAATATTAAATTCAGTATTGTATTAATATCTTTAAGATTTTATAATTTCAATATCTTCATTAGAGTTTGATTTTCAGATAATTTTAATAAATATAACACATTATATTTGATGTAAGGTAATAAAATCGATATGTACATTTACAGTTAGTTTTTTATTTTTTAAAAAGAGATTCATAAATTGATTTTCTTAAATCTATTTAAATTTGTAATGCCCATTTAAAATTATTGTCATTATTGCACTAATAAAGTTATTATTTGTGTATGAGGTGGTACAGATATAATTTTATATATTTTTAGATTATCAATATGTGTTACAATAGTAACAATAGGGTGTGCCAGAAAGAGTGGATGGGTAAATATATTTGATAACTTCCAGTTTTATAAGATCTTTTATTAGAATGACGCATATTTTCAATAGGAGAAATATTTTTCTCTAAAAGACATTTAAATGAAGCTTAGCAAGTATTAAAAATAACACATATATTAAGTGCAGAAAATTCCAATCCCTTGTAAACAAATATTAAAATATTTTCCCTGTTGATGCATAATATAAGTATTATACAAAATTCGATGAGCATTCCAAAACTTTATTGAGGGGTGATTTAAGATTATTATGTGAAATGGAGGTAAACTAACGAATCTAATCCACTAATTAAAGAATGATTATTGTTACTACTACTTCATTTTAATTCTGTACTCTTTATATAAATTTTGTAATTCTTGTTCAGAATAAAAGAATTTAAATGGATTGATATAATTATCAAAATAAACATGAATATATTCATTATCTTGAGGATTAATGATTTTCCATCTAATAAATTATGATCACCTTCAAGAGCTAATTTATATAGAATTAAATTCAGGACAGATTTCCATAATTTCAAATCAATAAAATAATATTTTAAAATTGTTGTTTATTTTTAAAGAAAATTCAAAAATATATCATCTGCAGTCCAAAATAAATTTTTTTCTACAGTTTTTTGTTTCAATTGTTTAGCAATGTAATTCATAAATCTAGATCCAATGTCAAATAAACTTTATTCATGGCAAAAATTAGCACTTTCAATGAACAGTAAAATAAAGCATCAATTGGAGTAGCTTCGATTATTTTGAGTTATTTCCCAGAGATTCTTCATAATGTAACTTCTTTTCTATTCTGTGAAGCTGAGTTTAATTCAGATACATTATAATCACTATGTATACTAGAATTTAAATATTTTTTTCATTCCTTTTTATGACATCACTATAGTGATAGGAATCTTTTGAACGTAAAGATCCTACAGCTGTTTGAATAAAATCTTTGTTTATTTCTTCTTCTTCTTTTTCCTCTTTCTCTTTATATTCTTCTTCACTGGTTTTATAGTTTTCATTAAATTTTCGTTTTGAATTTGTTTTAGTTTTTTTCATTGTAGTATTAAATTCTTCATTTGTTCGATGGTAACAGTGACATTGTTCTTTATCATTAATTGGTTTAATTTCAATATTTTTTTTTTTTTAAAGTGCAATTATTCATTATCTTTTTTTTTATTACTACTTTAAATATATATTAAGTTAAAAATATATATTAAGTTAAAAATATATATTAAGTTAAAAAAGGAGGGGTGTTAATGTTGCAGTTTAAAAACTGTAGTGTAAAGCACCCTTCTGGCAAGACAGTGATGGAGTGAATGATGGTGAAAGTTTTTCTTTTTCGGGCCACCCTGCCTTGGTGGGAATCGGCCGGTGTGATAATAAAAATAAAAAAACACATAATTTAGTTATTATGGGAGTTCATTCATTTAGTAAAAGTTTATCAAAAAGTAGAATTATATTTACAGTTCAAAATGAATCAAAAATTGAAGAGTTTTTATCTGATTCTTTAGGTCAGTCACCATCATCATATAATAATTTAAAATATATTGGTATTGATGGTTCAATTTTCTTTCATTCTTATTCAGTAGAAGATAGAATTCCAGGAACAGTAGATATAAATGCAACAGCATTAAAAATAAGTAATATTGTTTGTGGCTACTTAAATACATTAATATATATACTATATAATGATAAAAATAATACAAATTATCAAAAAAAAAAAGTTATTTCCATTTTTGTTATGGATGGTAAACAAATTTATATGAAAAATAAGGAAATGTAAAAAAGTATAAGAGATATTTTTTTCTTTACTTTCTCCACATGAGAAATTAATACTAGAAAAATTACAATTTCCTCATAGAAAATAATCTACAAAAAAAGTATCAATCTAATGATATAAAATATCAAGTTTTTTACTTTCATCAAAAAAATCTACCTTTTGAACAACGATAGAAGGAAATTAATTATTGTTATCAATTTATAAATAAAAATTAATTTATTTAATCAAAATAATAGTAAAAAATAATCGATAATAATTATTAGTAAGTATTCAGATATTTATTGCCACATGTAATTTAAGACAAGATTTACAACCTTTATAATTTGTCCTCCTTTAGCTAATAATGAAAAGGAAATGTATCTCATGTATAAGTATTAGTAATTATAATTATAATTAAAATCAATTAAAATGAATAATTTACAATATTTCATTTAACACTACTTTATTTCACATTTTTTTGGTACGATTAAACTTAGGTTTAGTTTCATGTTGGAGAGGGTGGGGTGGGGGGGGGGGGGGGGGCAAAAAGTAAAGAACTTATAATTAAAAATGCTGTTCTTGCTGGTCAGACAATATAATATTTTAATTTTTTCTCAAATGCATATAAAATTAATTCCTAAAGCATATGAAAAATAGTATTTGATAAATTGGGGTAGTAAATTATGATATTATTTTAATAATTTATAAATTAATAATATATGAAGCTATACAAGAGTATTAAGTATTATTAATCATTAGGAAAATTACCCCCTTCTCAATTACTATCTTATGAAAATAATGATATAAAAATTCTATAAAACAAATTGAAATTAATGATTCTATACATTTGTAAATTCATTTAGTCAATTTTTTGTCCAAAATTGTCATTATGATTATATAATAAATTCGTATTATTGGCTGAATAATATTTTTGTTTTTTATCATTATTAAATATGCATGTTTTTTTAAACGTCCTAATTTTATTTTTTCTTTGGAACAATATTTCCATTTTTGGCACTTTATTTGATTTAATGGGAATGTATTAAACGTGTAGTTATTTCATGTTATATTGACTGCACTTTAAAATATAAAAGTTGTATTCCATTTTATAACATCAGTAAAAGCCCATAAAATATTTTTGTCATTCATAATAAATTCTCATCCATAAAAATAGGTCTTCACACTTCCATTTTTTATGCCATTTTTCACCAGTAAGATTATTAGTTATAATGTAAAATGTAAAATATCAATTTTCAATATTGATTCTGTAGACAATGTAGACTGGACGTTGTAGAAGACTAGAACATAAATTCTTATGAGTGACGATTTTTCCACAGCACCTAGTAATAAACTTATAACTTCTGAACTTTGTTACAAACTTCTTATTAACTTAATTGATGTTAATAATGTTCCATCGAATACAAAATTTTTCTATTTTTTGAATACAACAATATTTTTTTGTCTTTTTATTATTATTACTTAGTCCAGTACTAGCAATAAAAAGAATATAATCTTGCACTTTTTATATTTTTTCATTACTATGTAATAAATTCATATTAATAAATATATCATGAGAAAAAAATGGTAAGTTTATCTTTTTATTTTTTTCAACTCATTATTTGATATAAACTTTGGTATGAAAGTAGTGGGTGTAGAATTAATTGTTGTTTAAACTTCAGAGAAAGAAAGAAGAATGAGGTAAATGGATGATATGACTGTTTGATGCTGTCTGGTTGTTGTGATGGGTTTATTCTCCTTATATATTGGAGGTTTACTGGGTGAATATTGGTCATGTTGTTGTTATTATTGGATGAAAAGTAATGGCTATTGTGGTAGTGGAAAGGAGGAGGAGGAGGAGGTAATAAAACAATACATCGGCATTGAAGTATTTAATTGGGGGGTGAGTGTTTTGTTGTTGTAAATATAAGGATTATGAGAAGACATTAAAGGAAAAATTTTGGTTGTTTTGTTGTTGTTGAAATATATTTATTTGATTTTTCTTTTAATCAATAAAGCGATCATGTAAAATTTTTTTGAATTTCTGAAACTTGCTTTTTATGTTTCTTTATTTCTTTGTTCTTCATTAACTAATACAATATTTTAATATAATCATTCAATAATTTTTGTTATTTCATCATTTTTAATATTTTTTGTCCCATTCTAATGTAGGTTCTAAATGAAATGAAGGAGACTAGACAGTAATTTTATAAGAGATTCTATTAAAGAATTCAAGAGATTTCTTTTGTGTGAAATATAATTAACTGTATCAACTTCTGTAATAATAGCAAATTTGATGGAATAATATTATTATCCATAAAATTTGCATATACATCAGGATTTAGAAGAATCAATAATCACTATTTTTACCAATCTTTTTAAAATTAAAAACATTAGATTCCATAATTAATATATTTATTTTTATTTATAGAAACTAATTATGAATTATTTATTTTAAACTAAAATTTAAATTTTTTTAATATCCTTATTTTTTTCTTTTTCAGATTTAGAATATTGTTAGAAGATGGGTGGAGTGAAGGTAAATTGTGAGAAGGGAGGGGCATAGCTTAAAGCACATCCAACATCTACTGGCTAAAAAATTTTCTTAACTGGGCAACTGTGTAACTGTTAACGAAAGAAGGAAGTTCAAGCACTTTTTACAAATTAGTATTCTTATGAATTATGATGGATAGGGGAAGATGGCTAGTGCTATTTTCTCTAAAAGAAGCTCCTGCAGAGAGTATTTAGACATAATTTAAAATTATATTGTGTTAACTTCAGATATTACACACTGAACAGAAGTAAACTGAAAGGACAAATAAAATGACCTAAGATCATATGCCATAAAGGAATTTTATTACTATCATAGAAATACTGTGTAACTCACAGAGCATTGCCTATTATGTGTCATTTTTGTGATTCAATTATTCAAGTGAACAAACTTTCTGAACATATTGTTCAAAAAATAGAAAAAAAAAACTCAAAATAACACACTCTAAATAAATAGATAAAATCTTACTATCATACATACATGCACAAATAGTCTTCTCACCACATAAAGGAGTAAATTACTGGCACAAGAAGTGAATCACTTTTCAAAAAATTAACATTGATGAATACAAAAAAGATGGAAATTTCTGAATGTCCTCTTCATTCCCACCAGATTTCACTGTAGGTGTTGTGGATGTTTTCTATTATTTGGATGATTTTAAGTAATTCTGAAGAACTCTTTGAAGGGAACATTAAAAGTAAAGAAAAAAATAGAGATCCTAATAATCTATCACATAAATTAAATAACATATAGAATGTGAACCTAATATTTATAAGACAGTCTCAGTTGATAGATGTTACCTTATGTAAGAGAAGTATTAAAACAGAGAATTTCTTATACAAGAAGTATACATTTCACCAAAAAGGATTTTATATATGATGATAAATGCATAAAAAAAAATCTTTGAAAAAACAATTCCTGGTGAAATAAATAATGGAAAAGATACAACAGATTACATAAACAAAATAAAAAATAAGAAAATGAATGAGATAAAATTCACAACTGCAACAAGATCAAAAAAAATAAAAAAAAGAAAGCTGCAGAAATATTGAACTTAAAAATGCAGTAACATCATGTTAATAATTGAAGGATAAATAAAAGATAATAATATTCAATACATGACAATAATAAACAATATTTTCAGTCTACAAATTATATTCCAGTTAATGAAGAACAAGTAAAACAAGTTTTTGTATATCACTCAGAATTCAAGTGGCTGAAAAAGACATAAATCTCAGATGAAAAAACTTCAGTACAAGAAACTATCAATGGGGGGATTTAGTAGATTCCTACAACAGCCTACTTACTCAGCCTACTAAGTTCATTTCATTTAGAAAAATAAATGATGATCAACCTTTAATAGAACTAATAAATAAGAGAAATTTGTAAGATCAGTTTTTTCTTAGATCAAACAACTGAAATGCATCCACCTTCACAACTGAAATGTATCCAACTGAAATGCATCTTCCCCTTCAATAACTACTCCTTCAACAACTGATATGTATCTCCCTTCAAACAACTGATAATGTATCATCCTTCAACACTGAAATGTATCCACTGAAATGCATCTTTCCTTCAATAACTACTCCTTCAACAACTGAAATGTATCCCCCTTCAAACAAACTGAAATGCATCCTCCTCCCACCACCTCCACCTAAAATTCAACCTTCATTACCACAACAACTAGAAAATATTTCAAATTCATAGAAACATTAACTAATGTAGAATTAAACTTACAATAGCAGCACCATCACCATACACTGAAAACTTATTAATCCGGTGGATAGTGAAGCAGAAAATATAAATTTTCCTGAAGACAAAGATACAATGAGGTTAACAAAAAATAGTTGATCATTCAAAAAAATGTAACGACACTCTCAGTTATAAAAATAAAGGCAAGTTTGTTGGAAAACATATTTGAAAATATAAAAAAATGTGTTTGTAAGTAATATAGATTTTTTTGTTTGAATTTTATATATTTTTTATAAATATTATAAATAATTTAATTTTTATTATAATAAAGGGGAGCCCAAACAAACACAAACACCATCAAACACACAAAAAAATTTAAAAACACACCAGATTAGAAAATACTTCATCACTTCCACTTAAATCACAACAAAGATCAGAACAAGTAACAAGAACTTTCTGTATTAGACCAAGTACAATCACAAGCACAAGCAATCGAACAAGAAACAGAAGTGTCTGATAATGATGATGATGATGATGATGATGATGATGATGATAGTTAAAAAAAAAGTTCTATATTGTATTATATAGTAATTTTTTTATATGCTCAAATTATTAGGACAAGTAAAATTATACATATAACTAATTATTTAGGTAAATTATGAATATTATAATTTTCTAAATTAAAACCTAAGAAATTCATAATATTATTCATTAAATTACTAGATTTATGATTAACACTTTTAATTTTTTTGATATATAATGAAAATTTTTGTATATTCGATTTTAACCCAATTGTATTCATCAATATTTTATCAATAAAATTAATAATTTCAATTTTAAACATTTAAACAAAAATTATTTCTAAAATGTACTTGAACAATACCATTTTACGTCTGGCCAATTAAATGTAAGAATAAACATGCATTTTAAATTCTACAATTTTTCTCTTCAATATACGCTTAGCTAAAATAGATTCTTTTCATTATAATAATTATAATATTCAACTTTGGAATATAACTCTCACATGGATACTATTAACATAAGATTTAAACGATTTATTTCTTTAATAAACTAACTGGCACATGTAGAGTTATATTTATCAGTTATATGTAAATTTAACATTGTAAATTTTGATATCGAATTTAAATAAACAGTGAACTATAAAATTAATTTCATTTGTTGAATTATAATACCTTTAATTAAATTTTTAGCAATATTTGACATATATTGTAATACTTTGATAAGGGATTTTTTTATAGTATGGAAAAATTTGGGTATGTGTAAGTTATTTCTATATTTTATTCTGTCACCAAAATGACAAATAGTTGATTTTTAATATTATATACTGTTACTGTAAAATAAGGATGGCAGCTTATCGTAGAATTTGGTTATCACCAGATACCCATACAATTTTATAGTAATATTCTTTAAAGGATATTTAATAATTTATTTTATTCAGAATAGTATATCCAATATTTAAATATTCTTTTTTCGTCTTCTTTCTTCTTTTTCAATTTCTTCATTTCCTTTATAATTTAAATTATTTTCTTTTTCTAAAACATTTTTTTTTCATTGACTTAACAATTATAAATATTTTTTTAAATGGTACATGAAAATTTTTGTGTATCAACATACTTTAAACTTTTCAATTAAATTTACAATTGAATAAGAGGCCTCAATATAAAAAATGTTTTAACTTTAAAATGTTTGTAATAAACAGGAATATAGTTAAAAGCAAGCAGTAAAACATTTTCCTTTCCATAGTTAAAATAAAAACTAATGTTCATTTATTTTTATATACTAAAAAAATAAATTAGTATTATTATTATTTATTTCTAAATGCTAAAGGATGGCATTTATAAAAATTTATATTCATATGATTTTAACATTGATATGTTATTTTTACTTTAATAAATTTGTAATTAATATATTCTAATAGAGAATTTATTCAATATTAAGATATGAAAATTTATAATAGAAATATATTTTAAAACCAAAAAAATATTATAATGTAATAAACAAAATAAAGTTACAAAATAAGATGTAAAAAATTTTTTCTTTTTCATAGTTAAAAAAACTATAATTTTTTTCATTTATTTTATATATTAAAAAAATTAATTATTAATATTAATAATATATATATACAATTGAAGGTAAAAATATTAATATTATTATTATTTCAAAATGCTAAAAGGGATGGCATTAACTTGTAGATAAGATATAAAATTTATATTTCATATGATTTTTGATAATTTTGTTTCATTGCTGTCAGCATTCTTAACCCCAATAAATTTTTTTCATTATTATAATTCTAATAGAGCGTATTTTCATTATTAAGATAGTCTTCTTCTTCTTTCTTCTACTTCTTCTTCTTCTTCTTCTCCTATATTTCCCGAATTTATATAATGATTTAATAATTATTTTAAATGTTAGAATGGCATAAAATTTCAGCTATAATTTTTAATATGTAATAGGAACCTCGCGACAAATGTTTAGACAAATTATTAAATGTTCGAGTGGCAAAATCAACACGTATTGAATGAGTTCCCTGAGCATAAGATCTTCTTTAGTTAAACTTGATTTTTTATGTTTGCATTTTATCATTAAATGATTCTAAAAATTTTGCGAGTACTCTGATAACTTGTATAAAAAATAGGTTTAATTTAAATAATCAGTTATTTTAGTTCCAGGATTATTAATAATTAATGTTTCATTTGAATATTTAACAAATGGTAGTAAAATTTTTTTAATGAAAAAAATCTGAGTGTCACCACCTTTCAATAATGGTATGGTTACGATTATTTTACCAGTTTTCCATTATAACAGGTAAAATTACTGTTTTTTTTTTGTTCAGGATAATAAGCGTCAATTAATATTTTGATGATTACAAAACGATTACTTCCTTAAAACGAAACCAGTGTGATTAAATGAAGTAAAAGTATTAATGCATGTTCTCTGCTCTAATTATTTTTCCAAATTCGTTTAAGAGTTAAAATAAAATATTTTTTTTACTTAAAAATAGGTTTTATTATTTCTTCTTAGATTTCCAACAAGACGAGAAGGCGTATTTCTTGATTTAAAATAGGTCCTACTATGGTATTCTATTTAAAAGTACGTACATTTTGTAAGACGTGTTTTGGATATTTTAAATAGCATCTGATTTAAATAAATATATAAACGACAAACCTAATCAGGTGTAATAGGTGGATCTCTACCTACGTGTTTTTAATTTAATATTTTCCAAATTTATTATGCAAAGTACATTCATAATTTTTATACTTAATGGAATAAGAAGATTTTTTCGATTGGCGTTTCATAGTAAATTGAGATTCTTCTTGCTGAGATAATATTTCTTCACCTTCATCATAAGTAAAAATAATTTCTCTTTGGAGTATGAGGATTAATGTTTAGGTCGAATTACTTCTTTTTTAATTTTTTCTAAATCATTGAATTCAAATAATTTACTCATACATTCAATATTCCATTTTTTTTTTATTTTTTTTTTTTTTTTTTATAAATTTTATATGTATTAGGTGAATAATAGGTGCTATAATAAAGATAGATAGGATAAAATAAACAAAGAATAATATTTTTGTAATTGATAAAGTTAAACTTACAGGAATTAGTAAACATTTTTCCCTAGAAATTTCTATAATTATTTTTTGTTAAATTTCGTATTTTTGTTAAATCCTTCATATAGTCTAATTTTTGAATCATTTACAATTCCTTTTTGTTTTTTGATATATAAATTCTTTTTTTAGGAAAATCTGTATTTAAAATTGGAAAAGATTGAAAATGAAAATAAAATGAGTATTATATTATTCCATTGAACCTTTTACTACAAATTTCTAAATACATATCAAGATATTGTTAATAAATTTGTAAAGTTACAATATAAAAAGTAAGTTTTCTTTTTCTAATGATATAATAATGATAATACAATTAAATAAATTATTTACAATTATTTCTAAATTAACAAATCATTTAGTTTAAATCACCATAAAATATTTTATTACATTCAGTCAATCTAATAGTCTGATTTGAAAATTTTGTTAATATGTGTAATTATGTCAATCAAAATCAATTTAGCGTTATATGAAAAATTATCATGATTTATAACCCAAACTAATAGAAAACATGTAATCCACTCTATATAACGTTTATCAATGTAAAATAACTTTTCAAAAACCCAAATATTGAATTATTATCTCAAGTTTTCCATACATTTCTTCTTACAACTGACAACCAATAATGATTCTCAATCTACTACCAAAATTTTAATTTATCTGTCATAAGATTTAATGAAAGAAAAATTTTTTTTAAATCATTTAATAATTGGCAAGTCAATTATGTAAGGACAAATTCGAACATTCGTATAAGAATTTCTGTCTTAATTAGAACATACTTAACATTTCTGTCAGTGAATATTATTAATGATAACACTAATTTTCTTTTTAAAACTCTCATGCTTTGTTTGATAGACTTAATAAAGAATCGCAGTTAGAATTAAAAAATTATTCTGCTAATTAGGATAAAGTCATTGGTGTTAAAATTATCCAAAAACAATTTTCGTTATTGTACCTCATTTTCTCTCCTTATGGTTTATCAAAGAACATTTCAATTTTATAATCGATTAATAAGTGATCCCTTAATTTCTTTATTAATATAAAAACAAGTTTGGATCAGTAAGTGGACGAAGAGAAAAAGGTAAATATGCTTTTAATACGCAACATTGTCATAAACAAGATATGTCAGATCTGCAATGATTAGTTATAACTCCTTGCTATTCACTAGACCAGAGAATGTATTTTACCTATAATGTATAGAGACGACTAGATTGTCCCCATTATATCTTGCTCATATGTATACCACTTTAGATAGAAATTTTACTCTCCAAATCGTATAGCTATTTGTTCGGATATATCCAGTTATGGGCAATTCCTAAGAGTATAGTTCATGAAATCATGGCTGATTTTGATGGAGATGGCAATGCAAATATTCCAATGATATATATTGCTTCTGAAATTGAAGCTATAACACCTTTTTTCATTTCCGAGTAATAATATGGATAATTCCCAAGATCGATACGTGTATCATTTGATCATGAATTAAATTTAACTCTTTATTATTATATATGGGTTTAAAAAACGACAATGAAATACATGATGCTTCTGTATTATATGGCAAAAATAAATCATCTATTGAAGTATATAATGATTTTAAACAACTCAGAAAAGATTGTCATTTTATTTGGCATAATCAAATGGTTTTTTACGAATTCTTCTAAAGATTACTGGATTTATTGATTTAGATAAAATCTAATAAGTTATATTGATTTCCATAGAAAAAAAATTTCCAAAAGTTACGGATTTCAATACATTTAAAGAAATGATTCTTTCCACAATCCTCCTCGCTTCTCGAAAGATCACTTGTGGCAAATAGTAAGGTCAAATAAATGAACAAGCTCGACAAGTTTTTTCTACAGGATGAATCGACAATCGTTTATTAATATGGCGATGTTTATCACTGGAGCGCATCAAATAAAGTATTGCCTATCATTGTATACCTTATATTAAACTGTTATAATGTAACTTGTAATTGTATATGGTTATGAGGTCGAATATATACTTCTGATGGAGTATTTTAGTAGCTGAACATATTGAAGATATTCATTAATTTAAAAAAAAATGGAAAATTTGATTTCCAATTATTCCTGTAACACTCAATAATGAATCTTCATTGTTATTTGATTCAAATAATACTACCAAACATCACAATCAATCATCATCATTCCAACCTTACCATTTTCTCATACACTTTCATCTTCACCTATATCAGTATTTACCACCTACTTTTCACTAATAATGATAATAATGATGATAATAAAATAATAATAATAATAATAATAAAAAAATAATCAACAGCCACTATCACCTATTGTTCATTAATTAATACACCTTCTCATCATCTATTTCATCACATCTTTGTATAGTTCTCCAACAATGAATCTCCTACAACTATAAATATTAAAATTTATAAAAATGAAAAAAAATTAAGGATAATAAAAGAAAAATAATAATAATAGAACAGTAGTCTTTATAGCAAACAATTACACTAATCTTAGAAAAAGAATAAAGACTTTCACAAATATCTTCAAAAAATGATAATAAAATAAAAAGATTAAAATACAGGAATGATCCCAATATATAATTTTATAAATGATATAATTGGTGGTCCAAAATATTGATGATATGTCTGATTTAGAATTACAGCGTACTTTAATTGAATATCTGTTGTTCAAAACATATTTCAGAACATCTGACATAGAATATTTTATTGAATTATTTCATGATGTTTTCTCATAGAATTCAAGAAGTTATGTTGAAAAAAATATCCTAAATCAAAATCTACAATAGAAATTAATTCATCAAAATTTTATAAAAATGTTTGAATCGAATTAGGAAAAAATAAAAATGAACATATTGAAAAAAACTTTTTGAATACTTTCTTCTTTGGAATTTTAACATAAAATTTATCACTCTATAGAACCTCCTTCCTTAAAATCTATTATTGGAAAAACAACTAACATACTATTTTATAGCTTAATACTTTATTACAGTATAAATTATATTAAATAATTGTAAAAAGTTAGAATCAAATACTAATGAAACAAAAAGAAACTAATGAATCATCAGCAACAAAGAAGAAGCTAATACATCTTTTTAAATATTTATAATAATTATATACTATTGAATTTATAATGATGATGAATAGAAAAGATAATATTCATCATCTTTCTAGAGATGATGATGAAAGAGCGAGAATAATAGAATAATAGAAATATTATCAGTGTGAGAGTATACATAAAAAAATGAAATTTATTTAATGAAAGAACACAATTAGAGTTTAAGTCTATCTTTTGCTCATTTTTGTTTAATTTTCCTTAATTTAATTTCTTAGTAATTTTTTATCATTATTCATGTATAAATTAAAGTATTCTTCAAATAATATATTAATCACTCAAAATAAAATTGTCCTAGTACTTTCTTGAACTGTAGCAATTATATTAATAAACTTTTTCAAAATTTGGTTTAATTGTGTATGATTATTTGTAATTTTACGAATTTGTTTTAAATTTCCAAGAAGAGAAATATATGAATGAGGATTATATTGTGATGGTGGAGGAAGTAATGTTTTCATATTAATAAAAAAATAATAATAATTATGAATTTACCAAAAACTTCTAATTAATTACATTTGATAGAATTAAAAAAAATTGAAAATACAAATAATCAACTGTTACGTATATATAAATCAGTTCAAGATAATAATAATATTATTAATGATAATAACTTAGATGAATTACCTTTAATTTATGATACTAAAATTTATAAATTTTTAATTTATATAAATGTAACATTCCTTCATTAACCCTTTGAGGGTCGACAGGCCCCTCCGAAACTCGTTCTCAGGGTCGGCCAAATTTCAAAAAAAAAAAAATTATTTTTTTCTTATGAAAAAATAGAGTTTTTTTTTTCTAAACATTATAGGATAAACAAAAAAAATTTACCATCAATACTTACGGAGATATGGATGCATGAAGTTTGCAGAAAATGAGGCCGCGTATGGCAACAGCGGCGACTGCCGCTCACCGGTAAACTTTAGTTTACTTGTATTTGAAGGTGGTTGTTTTTTTTTCACTATTTTATTTTTTCACATAACTTATGTGGCCTATGAGCCCCAAAGTAAGGTGCAATGTACATATATACACTCGTTTTTATACAACACAATAAGCACACAAACATATTATCAATATATTGTTTACAAAACTTGTTTACAAAAACAAACAATACAAAACATTGTTTATTATTATTGTTCTTTAATATAATACCAATATACAGCCACTAAACATATTCCTATTAGTTCTGCAGCTTGGGGAACTCTGAAACATGGTGTCATACACAATGGTCTTTTATCTTTCTCCCTCATTCTATCTCTTTCAATCTGTCTCTCTCTTTCTATCTGTCTGTCTATCTCTGTCTCACAGGTACACTAAATACAAGTATACATAGTATAAATTACCTAGGATAACCCAAGAAATCCAGACAAAGTGCTATACCTGCTTGAAGATGTGAGTAAAAAATGATGACACAGTCTTGTGGCTCTCTGAGACAGAGAGCTAGACGGATAGACAGATAGACAGGGAGCTTGACAGACAGACAAATAGACAGACAGAAATGTTAGTGTACCCGTACCATGTACTAGTATTCCACCCTCCCCCTCCTCTTCTTCCTCTTCCTCCTCTTCCCCTACTCTTCCCATAACTCTTCCTCTTCCTCCTCTTCCTCTTCCTCCTACTCTTCCTCTTCCTCCTCCTCCTCTTCCTCCTCCTCCTCATTTTTCCTCTTCCCCCTTTACTCTTCCTCCTCCTCCTCTTCTTCCTCTTCCTCCTCTTCCCCCTAATTTTCCCTCATACTATTCCTCTTCCTCCTCCTCTTCCTCTTATTCCTCTTCCTCCTACTCTTCCTCTTCCTTCTCCCCCCTCTTCCTCCTCCTCCTTTCCTCCTCCTCCTCTTCTTCCTCTTCCCCTACTCCTTCTCTCCTCGTCCATAGTGTAAATTACAAGGAGTCAGCAGCTGTCAAAGTGACATATATTGGCTAATTACTTTTTCCCCCTCGGGCCTGTCAAAAAAATGGGGTTGGATGCTGCTTCCCCTCCTCCATTCTATCTAATTATCTTTCTCTCCCTCATTCTATCTGTCTGTCTATCTCTGTCTCAAAAGGTACACATAAATACAAGAATACATGGTATAAATTACCTAGATAACCCAAGAAACCCAGACAAAGTGCTATACTCTGCTGAAGATGTGAGTAAAAGTGATGACACAGTCTTGTGGCCTCTGAGACAGAGAGCTAGATGGATAGACAGGGAGTTTGACAGACAGGCAATAGACAGACGAAATGTTTGAACCAGAAAAACAAAGGGAGGGCGATGTTCATCTCATCTTGGCATAGCTTACCTCATTTACCCTCATCAAACGTCAGCACTTAATCAGATTTAAACTCCCCTTATCTTGTTACTGTCATGGGTGAACATTTATTACATATTATTATTATTACCTATTATTATTATGTATTATTTTTATTATTATTATTATTATGTATTATTATTATTAGTATTATTATTTATGTATTATTGTTATCATAACTATCTTCTTCTTCTCTCTCCTCCATCCTCCTCCTCTTTCTCCTCTTCTTCCTCCTCTCCTCCTCTTCTCCTGCTTCTTCCTCCTCCTCCTCCTCTTCCCCTCCCCTCCTCTTCCTCCTCCTCCTCGTCCTCCTCCTCCTCCCCTCCTCCTCTTCTTCCTCCTCCTCCTCTTCTTCCTCCTCCTCCTTCCTCCCCTCTACTTCTTTCCCCTACCTCCTCCTCCTCCTCCTCCCCGCCTCCTCCTCCTCACTCTGCCTCCTCCTCTCATGCCTTCCTCATCCTCTTGCCTCTCCTCCTCATTGCCTCCTCCTCCTCTTGCCTCCTCCTCCTCTTGCCTCCTCCCCTCATCTTGCCTCTCCTCCCTGCCTCCTCCTCCTCTACTGCCTCCTCCATTCTTGAACAAGATTGAAGACTTGTAGTTCATATCACTATCAGTATCACACCAATGCTCACATCCGAAGTCCTGGGATTTGGGAATAGGAGTTTCCCTCTTTGATTCTGTAACAAACTGAACGCCGGCCCACACCTAGTGGAAGGCTGTGTTGTCTGTTTTCCTCACTATAACCCATATTATGGTATTAGATTGGTCAAAACCTCACCAAGAAACTTAAACTCATCTTCACTTCACTTCCATCTGTATTAGAACTGTCACTGGGACAAAATGTCCGAATTCTCGCCGAAGTGAGGAACTTCTTACCACAGGCATGGTGGAAATTGTGTACAATGATGGCATTCCCACAATGCACCCTGGGTCCCAGATTTTTTTTCCTACGGCGCACACCCACCACACAGACCCATTCTCTCACATCTAGTCTTATCAGCCTTTCCTGTGAGATTTGAGCCGCTAGAATTTACGTACTAGTCCGACAAAAACCCCTACGCGTAAGACGTACTAGTACGACCAAAACCCTCAAAGGGTTAAACATGAAAGTGTCATTTCTTGAAAGTACAATAAAATAAAAAAACAAACAAACTTTCCACCACCACAATATATATTAAAACAATACTTCTTGGGACAAAATTATGCTAATAAAACACAATATGTATGCTCATTTAAAAACGATTAGGAAAAAAAGAAGAAACAGTAATTTACTTTACTAATATGTAACCTCCCAATTTGATATACACCATGTGGATACGTTATAATGATTTACATTAGAGGTATTTTAAAAAGTGTAATATATTTAACTTACTCTAAATGAGAACTTTTAGATCACAAACTCCTTAAAAAAATCATCAATCAAAAGGAATTTCCTGAGGTCACAACTTCCTAAAGATTTTGAAACTTTAGTAACACTGGAAAATGCAGCACCAATTTTTTGATATTCGAGTTCCTTTCCCTTCAACTTTAAATATATTAAAAAACAAATAGAGTTTATGTAACATATCAAATTACATTATGTCAGTAATTTTTTTTTAACTTTAAATTTTACCAAATATATTTTTGATTTATTTATTTAAACAAATATGTATTTCATTGTTAATATTTTTAATTTTTAATTACTTTTTATTTTAAAATTATAAGACCCATAGGATACATATAAAAACATCATTGTTTATATTCACAAAAAATATTTCATTATCACTATACCAAATGCTAAAACCATTTTGTTACGTAACTTTATTTAACAAATCATTTATTTCTTCTATATCTTTTTACAAAACGTTGACGAAAATATGGTTTAATTGTGGTAATTAACTGGTAAAAGTTTCCTAAATAATTTTAAATATTTTATGAAAACTTTCTATTAAATCAAAATGCATTGTTAATGCATTGTATTCATCACTTCATTTTTAACAATACCATAATTTATAAAAGTTTTATGGTATTTTGGCATTTTTAAAGTAATTTATAAAAGAAAATACATATATGTGAATTAAAATGAAAAAGAGTTAGTTTATATTTAAGTACAAGTAAAATATATTATTAATTCATTTTCTCTTTCTGTATATCATTTGATAAAACATGAAAGCATGTATAATAGTTTTCAAATAAATTTAATATAATTTTTTTTATTTTTGATATTTTTTCCTCTTTATATTTTAATGAATTAATGAGAAATGTAGAACCTAAATATCAACAAGATTATTAGAAATGATCAAATAAAAGGTTTCAGTTCTATCAAAAGTATTGTTTTCATATTTCCCTTTTTTAATTAACATGTAATTTTTGGTTGATAGTAAATTAAATATACCCCATACTAAAAAACCATACAATGTATAACCCTGACATGTCTAATTTTATATAAACTAAAATCAGATCTACTTAAATTATTTATTATTCATATTTTTTCTTCCATTCCATTTTAAAAGTAAAATAATTTTCAAATTTAGAAAATTTCAAGTATAAATTACTAAAATCTAATAAGTTATAATCTTAAAGGGACATTTCTCATATTTTTCAATCATTATTAATTTATTTTTTTCATCTAAATAAGGTTCCAATTAATAATTTAAACATTTATATTTATATTTTTTATATCATTTAATTTATTTTATCAAATTACCTGATAAATTAAATTCAAATAAAGTTTCAATAATGTAATGGTTGATGGTGAATTATATCCTGAGACGTATCTGTTGATTAATTTCACGTAATATTTCATTATGTAATGGGACATTAATATATTAAACTAAACGTGATAGTGACCGTGAACAGAACGAGAAGATAATTTCAGATATAACTAATGTTTAGGTATTTAGAATATGTCATCAAAAATCTGATTCTGTTAAATTTGTGGTAGTATCAAGTCTAAATTTATTATTTGTGAAAGGAACGAGAACCGAGAACGAGAACAAACGAGAATATGCAGAAGGTTAATGGTGATTATCAATATTCATTTTTTCCATTTAATAAAATTCTTCTTATTTATTAAATCTTTCTATATTATGTTTTTTTTCTTTTTTCAACGTCAAAAACATTACTTACGAAGTCAAAATACAACAAAAATTTCTCTTTACAAAAACCGTTTTTGAAAACTGTTTTCTGTCAATTGCAGCATTAATCCACATTTACCACTTTTTTCTATTTTTTCTGATTGAAGCGATATCCAAACATTTAAGATGGTTGTATTTTTACATATTATTAAAACTAATATGATTTTTTATCAGACATAGTGTTAGTTTGTTAATATTAAGATTTTTTTATTATTTAACTAGGGGGGGGTTTAATTAATTTCAAACTTACTTTTCTCTTCTTCTTTGTAATGATTTTAATTTTAATATTGATTAATAACTTTTGTTGAATATTTTATATAAAAGTAAGAGAGGTAATTTTACTCTATTCTTTTTGAACTTTTTTAAATATTTATATTTTAGATAGGCTAAGATGCTAATGTGACTGTTTTTCATTTCTATTTTTCGGTTTTTTTTGAAATGATAATTGATATAATGATTGTTTTATGTTTCCTATTTTTTCTTTTCCTCTTGGAACATGAAGATAACGATAATGATAGTATTTTTTGTACTTTTATTTTTTTATTTTTTTTAATTTTTCTTTATTAATGATTGCATTGTAGATTTGATTGTTTTCTTTTTTTTTTATTTTCTTACCGAGTTGATGTATTCTTAATGAAATTACTGATAAATGATGATGCATGTTTTCCGTTTTTTCTTTTTATACTTTGTTTTTAAATTCATTGGGAATCGAAGATACATATATTCCATCTCATAATCTTCACACCATATATTGTAATATTTAATTAATCATTTAAAATAATTTCTTTTCAAAAGTATATCATTTATAATAAATAGATTTAATATATATTTTAAGGATAGTATGCAATAAATGTCGTGATTGATTTTTAGGTTCAGTAGTTTTATAATATTATCAAAGCAAAGACTAATTCGAAATGATGTTTTTTTAAAATTATTATAGTATATTTTTTTGCTGTTTTTTGTAATATCATCAGGAAATATATTATTTATTAAATCTGTAATTAATTTTATAATTATAATAAGCTTGTTCGAATAGGTTTAAAACAAACACTGTTTTTAATTAAATCTTGGTCTTTATTTTCAAAATTAAAAAATTAATTATCTTAAAAATATGTTGTTTTTTAATATTATTTTTATATATAATTTTCATTCTTAGTAAGAAGTAACCATAGTTAACTAAAAGTGTTTTAAGAATTACTTCAGAATCCCTGTCATTAATTATTATTTTGCTCTTTTAGATTTTGTTTTTAAAATTTCATCAAACAAATTTATCAAATTTTATATACGAAATTACTTAAATTATATCTGCTGCATTTTTTTAGGTTTAAGTAAAGAGCTAAATAATATATTTTAA
This sequence comes from Cherax quadricarinatus, assembly GCF_026875155.1. NCBI lineage: Eukaryota > Metazoa > Arthropoda > Malacostraca > Decapoda > Parastacidae > Cherax > Cherax quadricarinatus. The sequence goes on from NC_069485.1 coordinate 21,666,667, forward strand.
ATTAGCCATCTTTTTTCATCATGAATTATATTGTCATAAATTGTATATGTTATCTTCTTCCTTTTTTTTTCAGAATTAAATGGTAATAAATTAAATTAAACGGCTAAATGAAAAATTTTAAGCATTGTTTTTAAACCTGGAAATGTGTTATTTTTAAATTAATAGTTTCATTAAGAAGTGTAAATAAAGATTAAAATTATATTTAATAATTCTGTTTCATATGAAAAGTTCATCTGATTTTATATCTTATTCCTTTTTTTTTAATAAAATAATAATATCATATTTGTTATATATCTTTTTATATCTATAAAAAAATGACAACTAATATTAACTGAATTTGAAATTAAAGATAATATTAACCTATATCTTTATTAATTTACCAAATTTTCCATTTTTACAAACCATCAATTATTAAATATACCCTAAAATAGGTAAAAATATGATTTCTATGATATTGATGAATAGATATAATAAATCTCAAAGTCTAACCATATGAAATATAATTAATGAGACTTTTAACTATATGAAAATTAATAAATAGTGGTATAAATTTTTTTTTAAAGATATTAAATTTAATTATCAAATTAATGATTTAGCTGAAGATGATTTAATAATTAAAAAAAATATATGATATGCAAGATAACATTTGGTAAGCATTTAATATGGGATTATAATTTTCCTAACAATTCGATACTAGATCATTCTACATTCAGAAGAAATGAGATGAATTATTTTAATCGTGTTATTGATATAATGGTATTTCAATAATTCTAATGAAATTTCAGAGAATATTTATATGAAAAATTATTATTTTTAGCCTACTAAATTTTTAAAAGGGAATATTAAATGATAAAAAAAAACATTTAACTAAACCTATATTAATGTATGTAAAAATAAAATATTATATATTCGTTTTAGTCCACAATTACTTGAAATGATAATAATAAAATTGTAAGGATACACGACCTAAATAATTGGTGATAAACAAATACTGAAATATCTTTTGAAGTGCAGCAACAATGCATATACAATAATAAAGTTTTTCAAAGTATACTTAAACCTAAAGGAATCATGCCTAAACTAAAGTACCTAAAGATATTAAATACTAATATACAGTGTTATCATAAATTAAATATTGATAAATCTGTATGTGTCACAAATATTAGCTCTTATAAATAAGACTAATATTTCTATGAATTTCTATTGATTTACTAAAGAAAATGGTTATATTAGAAAATAACACAATGATTGTAAATTATATTCAAATGGATTAATAATAAAAAAAAAACAAGATTTTATATTTTATTTGATAAAAATCAAATCAATTAAAAACTTGTGAAAATGAAAAAACATATTTCATATTTGTAATAACAAAAAAGAAAAAAAACATAAAAATTATTATTTTTTACATTCATATAAATTTATATATATATAACCCTCCTCTTAAAACGCAAAACTAAATGAAGTGTTGATTCTTTTTGAATATTATAAATGCATTCCATTCAGACTCTAAACATTTTCAAGTTGTTTTCCCAGCAAATATTAACCGTTGTGATCAGGTTGAATGCCCTCTTATCTTGAATTTTCTGTTTTATTCTCTCAATGATTATGTAACTTCGACTTCAAGAGTTATAGTTTTTTCCCTTTTAGAGTTTTCACAAAAATTTGCATTGTTGTAATTTTTTTATATTTTTATAAAGCAAAAAGTAGTATTATTCTTACAAAACAGTTTAATAAATAAAAAAAATTGGATGTTGATATTGATTATAAAAAATACTTGATAAATTAATAAAATGCAATTATATCAATTAAAATTAATATATTATTTTATATAATCAAATTATAATCCCTGTTACAATGTATTTATTGAATTATAAAATATTGATAAATACTTTCAGGAATATTCTTATGCAATTAATATTATTCGCATTCACTAGAAAATAAGAATTTTTTTAATTAGTTTAATAACAACATTCTCCAAATTCGGACTCAAATAATTAAAAAAAAAAAAAGAAGAATTATCAAATTTTCAAAAATCATTAAGAAAATAATTTAAAAAAACCTACATTAAATTACTTCAAACTCCTTATTATAATATTATAAGCCATAAAGACATATACTTACAAGATATTTGAATTTGAAAAATGAACTTAATAGTTAAAAAATAACAGGGAATATAAATGCATTATATAATTAGCGTAGGAAATTTCAAGAAAACTTTTTATTTTGTATTTAAACTTTGAATAATATCAGATATTTTTGGTTAAATATTTATTAGTTTACCATATACATTTTGCATCTTATTTCCATGATCTGAACATATTGTGAAAAAGACATGTGATTACATAAATCCCGTTCTGGATTCCATTGCGGCATAAGTTTCTGGAGGTTTGGCATTTGTTGAAATTTGCATATTTATTTCCTCAATATCGATTTTCAATTAATTTAAAAATTGATCAGGGTTTTCTTGGCTCAATATAATGGAATGAACATTGAACTATGAAGCTGTGCATTAGATTAGGAATTCAATAAATTCCATATTAGTTCCCCCGATACATTAAATTTGTAATAAGAACACTAGTATTTAGAATAACATTTCATGAGGCATAATTTATCTATACTAACAAATCCTAAATTGTGTACAAATACATATTAGCTCTTGAACTTTCAATTATATTTGAATTGTCCAGTTGGAACATTATTAAAAATATCAATTTCATTGATTTATGTGTATTCGTAGAATCAACGTTAAATATACTAGATACATCCCTGTAGCAATTTCTAATGAGAGAATATTCAATAATAATTATTAAATACAATTCTCATGGATATCATCTTAAATACATGAAAATAATCTTTAAATTACTTTCCATTATTATCAATCAATTTCCATAAGACTGTGAATCTACTATAGTTTTTGTGTAAGATCCTATTGATGTGGTTTAAATTAAATTATTCTAATTCAAATGTAGCTGAAGAATGGTTTATAGGAACAGGTGGAATACATTAATAATAGGATTCATTGGATGTGCATACAACGTACCTTTTAGAGAAGAAAATTTGGATTTTGCAGTGCTCCTTTTATTTTAGTACATTGTAGATGGAGCTTAGTGTTTTACATCAATTTAAAAAAATGCATTGCCATTTTATTTATAACTAAAATATAGAAAATGTAGAAATACCTTTCTCCATTTTAGTGGTGGTAACTTTTTAAGATCTCTTCAGTATCTTTTTCCGTAGCCAGAGCTAAAGCGAGAAAAATCATGAGTTCGGTGTGAAGATAAGCTCTTGATTGAAAAAAATGTATTAGTTAAGATAGAACCACTACCATATTTCAATATTTTATCAATTTCATCATTAAAATTAGAATTATTATAGTTTGATTGTAAATTTTTTTGGGATACAAGTAACTGTGCATAATATGTTACAATGTTAGAATTAAAATTGAAAATTTTAGCAACAATTTTATCTGGCTTTTCTCCCTGTGTAGCTTTTTTAAATATAAAGCTATCATTTATTTTCGATATACATCTTGAGGATCCCATGAACATGTGTTATTTTCCCATGTATAATATCCATTTTCTAATACATCAGGAAATTTATTATATAAAACTTTAAATTTGTTCATATCATTATCATTATCATCGTCAATCGTTTCTTCTGAATTCATCCAAATAATTTTAGTTCCCTTTTCCCAAGTACTTGGAGGTAAAGCAAGAATTTGTAAGAAAATTTTGGGATCCGGTATAATTATATTACCAGGTTTAAATGATATTCGAGGAGCATTTTTCATATTAGGATATGCAGTATAACTTATATCATATGATGGGAATGCAATAAAAAACTCTCCTAAATTATAAGATGAAGTAACAACCCCATCATTATTAATGCATGTTCGATCTGGAAATTCTTTAATTTTATTTATACTTGATATACCAAATTTAAAATATTTGCAAGGTTCACAAACTGCTGAGAAAATTTTAAAAGTATATAATGCATCTTTACTTAATGATATTTTATAAGCTTTCTCAATTTGTGTCAAATTATTCATTTGGTCATCCATAAATTATAGCATGAATACAAACACATTTGGAAGAACCAAGTTTACTTATACAATTAACTATAGCTTTTAAATATTCTTTCTGATATAAAGGATCAACTCCATATTGTTTTAAGAGTCTAGAAATAAAACTGCTTATTTCATTATTAATTTTAGGATCGATGATAACTTGTGGTTTCACTTGTTGTCCTCCTACAGTAAAATTTCCAGTTCCAGAATTAGTTACAAGAGATCCACCAGTAGCAGCAGCAGAAAGAAGAGTTCCACTAGCACTAGCACTACCACTAGCACCACCACTAGCACCACCACTAGCACCACCACTAGCACCACCAGCACCACCACCAGCACCACCAGTAACACCACCACTAACACCACTAGAACCACCACTAGAACCACCACTAGCACCACCACTAGCACCACCACCACTATTACCAGGAGGTGGAGATGGAGGTGAAGATAGAGATGGAGATTGAGTTTGATTAACAACACTCATTTTATATTATTTTTATAGTAAAAAAAAATTATATGTAAATAATTATTTTAAAAAATTAGTATCATTTTATTTCAAAACATTTAAAATTATGAACATTATTATCATTATCATTATCATCATTATCATCATCATCAGAAGAAGAATTTAAACGTTTTCTTTTTCTAGTTCTTGTAGTATTTTTTTTTCTTTTATTTGATTTTTTTTTTAATAATTATCAATTTCATTATATCCACCTCAGTATTAATTATACTCTATTTATCCACTACTAGTACTAGGCTGTTAAGAATATCACATTAATCATTGTTTATTATCAGTATCATCGGTATCATCAGTATTAGTCGGAATTAACTGTATAAATCGGTATATTTGATATTTTTCTCTGTTTATTTTCATTGTTTTTGATCTATATTTACTTTTGAAAAATCGTAATAATATAGGATCAATAATAGGTTTTACTTGCACATTTTTGTTTAAGAAGATGGATATGAAAATAATATATTGAATAATTTCACCACCATAATTATCGTTATTTATATGGAAGAAATATTGTAGCAGGAAAATTCTTAAAATATAAAAAATGTAATTCTATACATCTTCAGCGGAAAGTTCATATTCATCAATTAAAAAGCAGTATCTGATTTTAAACTTTCAAAAAAACGAGTTTAAATTTCTGTGAATTATAGTAAGGATTTTTTCCTTGATATATTTAGTTGTAATTTCATCATGACTAAAATTATCATCAAAACATTCATTACTTTACTTAAAATTTTCCAATTTCATTCAATAAATTATTATAAATGTATTGTTCAGTGTTAAACGAACTGTTAAAAAATGCCATAAATTAGCTGAATATGAACTATATCCTATAGCTTTTTCAGTTCCTTCTAAATAAGTATCTAACTTTCAATATTTGTAGAATAAACATTCCATATAATATAGTACCAAACCGACAAATACATATAATTTTCGAATTAAAATTGTCACCTTTTAAATGTTTTGGCAATGTGTAAGAGACCATTTTCGTTGCGAACGTCCAGATCCTATTACTACTGGTTGAAGATGATGATGGTTCTTTACTTTTAGAGTTGGATTTCTCTAATAACATTTCTTGATGTAATAAAAAAATCTTTTTAATAAACATATGATGTATAATTAAATATATGGAGCCATCTTTAAATATTGCTGGAAAATATTATTTCGAAAAATATTTGAATGTAATTTTTATTTTTTTGATATTTTAATTGATACTCTTCATTATCATCATATTGAAAATTAAATTTAAAATTTCTTTTCATATTTTTTTCTATTTTTATTAGATAAAAAAATAATTTAAAAAGTTAAAATTTTTCTAAATTAAAAAAATATTATTTGTTTAATTAAAAATTATTTTACTTTTTTAATAAATTTTATTACTTAAAATATTATTAATAAATTAAATAAAATTCCATATTATTTACTTTGTTTAACATTTTATATATAAAAAATATTATAATATAGATTTAAAATAAACATTAATATATTGATTACGTTATTGAATAGTATACATAAAATGATTATTATATTAATAAAATAAAATTATTTATTATTACTTTTTAACATTTTACACATGAAATTGAAAATATAAAAAAATAATTAAAATTAAATATTATTTACTTTATAAAAAATTAAATAATATTATAATTTTTTTATATCTATACATTTAATGTTAGTTCAGATTTTTCACAACTGATATGTACAAGATTATTTTCTTCATTTTTTTTTCAGATAACTACACTTTTTTTATAAAAAAAATAAAAATAGCTCTTTTCAGCAAACAAGTTATACATTTAAAACTTTTCATTCTATAAGTGGCATTTAATTATAGTATCAATATACCCAAAGTTCTGTTAATATCATCAACACCTTTATTAACTGGAATGGCTACATTATTGACATATGAAACATATACTTCTTCAAACATTTTTTCAATTATATAATGTATTTTTTTAAGATTGAACATTACTTTCAATTTGATATTTTTCCTTCTTTTTTCATTTTTTATCCAACTTAAAATTTTCAGGCAACAAAAAATTCCATTATATAAACTTCATTTTTATTAATTTGCAAAATAATATTTTTTATTACATTAAGATTAACATAAATAAATCTAACATTCAATATAAAAACCTAAAACGATACATTTGGCAAAAATAGTATTATACCAGTTATATGCAGAAATATATGTAAATATATTGAGTAATTTTGAAAATGAAATAATGGACTTTAGTAAAATGAAACATGCAATTTTTAATATTTTCTTTCTTGTAAAAAAAAAAATTGTTTTCTAAACAGTCACAATTCATACTGTTGATTCACTTGATTCTATTTTCAAAAATACTCTTCCCTTTTTTATAAAGAACAGGTGGTATCATTTTCCATTTCTTTTTTTAAAGGTATAGGTGTTTTGTTTTAGTAATTTCACTGTTGATTTTTTCTTGAATTGATAATTTATTACCTTTTTTATAAAGAACCGGTGGTGGAGGTGGGTAGTGGATATCTTCTTCATTTCTTAGCTTATGTTGTTCTAGTAATTTTAACTGTTGACTTTCTTGTATTGATATTCTATTATCCTTTTATAAAGAACGATGGTGTGGTAGGTGGTGGGTGGTGGTGGTGCATATTCTTTCATTTCTGTAGCTTATGTTGTTCTATAAATTTTACTGTGATTTTTCTTGAATTGATATTCTCTTATCCTTTCAATAAATGACAGGTGGTGGTATCTATTTTAATTTCTGTAGCTTATAGAGAATAGGTGGTGATATATTTTTTTATTTCCCTGTTTCAACAATTATAGGTTGTACTTTTTTTTAATTTCCTGTTTCTAAATTATTGGTTTATGGTTTTTCTTTAATTTTCATTTTGATTTTCTTGAAATGATATTCTAATAATTTATTATAAAGAAGAATAGACGGTTTATCTTCTTCATTTCTGCAGGCTAATGTTTCTAGTAATTTCACTGATTTTAGTTCTTCTCTTCAATTTTTTTTTATATTCTATTAATAATTCATGAATATTATCTACAAATTTCATCATTAATAATTATAAGTATTTTTATCAAATTCCAAACATATTTCACTTAAAATACAATTTTTTATTTTATTTAAATTTTGTATTATGGTATCTGTAACTTATTTTTAAAGTAGGGAAATGCTTGTAGATTCATCTTCTTTTCTGAAATTAGAGAAAATTTATAAAGAATAACTTATCAGTAGTAATATCGTTATCATATATATGTAGACAAAAATAGTTGCCAATTTATAATTTTATAATTTATTAGAATAGATAGAATATAACCAAAATTAATTATTATTATTAATCATTTTCATAATCCATCAATATCATCCATTAATTAATCATCAAAAATAATAATCATTAACATTGAAAATTTTAAATCTAAGCTGTAATATCAAAATTATCATTATCCAATTTTAAACAAGATAATATACTACATTCATCATCATAATCATTATCATCATCATCATCATCATCATTATCATGATTAGATAAATAACAACAAAACTTGGGTAATTCCATATTCTTTGAGACATAATAATAATAATTAACTACAATGTTTAAAAACATGATAAAGAAATAAATCTGATTGTTTTCTGTAATATTTTCATAATTCTTAAAAAACGTATAGGTAGAATATTAAACTCATAATCTAAGAAGTCAAAAATTTTTTCATATCAAATTATTATATATTACATTTAAATAATCCTTTACTAAAATATTTTGAAATCTAACATATGATATTGTAATATCAATATTTAAAACTGTATTTTTTTTTTTTCCCTTTTTTTTTTTTTTTTTTTTTAAATTTTTATTTTTTTTTTTTTTTTTTTTTAATTTTTAATTTTTTTTAAAAAAAAGGTAAAATTTTAAAATTTTTTAAAGTTTAATTTTATCAATCAAAACTTATCTTCAGTTCCTCATAAACAATAAATAACCAGCAATTAAAATATTATTATATAAAATATTCTATATGTTACTACTGGGATTATATATTTTTTTAAATATCTACCACATTTTTTGCCTCCAATTACATGTAGTAGGTTTGGTAACAGAACACCCAGGAAGTAACTACGTCTGCAGATGACTGTGAAACAAAACTTAACTGTTTTGGGAGGAGATTTTAGGTTTTTTTTTCTGTCTCATAACGCAGATAACAGGGATATCTTGCACTCTACTTACACTTTGGTCACATTCACAGACACGCACATGCATATATATAATTACATACATCTAGGTTTTTCTCCTTATTCTAAATACCTTGTTCTTTTTATTTCTTCTATATTGTCATTGGGAAGGAAAAAATCTTCTCCTCCGTAAGCATGCGTGTCGTATGGGCGACTATATACGGAGCAATGGCTAGTAGAACCCTCCTGTATACATTTACTAAAAAAAGAAGAAAAAAACTTTATAAAACTGGTTGTTTAAATGTGCGTGGATGTAGTGCGGATGACAAGAAACAATGATTGTGATGTTATGAATGAAAAGAAGTTGATGTCCTGGCTCTAAGCGAAACAAAGCTGAAGGGGGTAAAAGAAGTTTCAGTGGGAAAATAATGGGATTAAATCTGGAGTATCTGAAGAGTTAGAGCAAAGAAGGGGTAGCAGTAATGTAAATGATCAGTTATGGAAGGAAAAAGAGAATATGAATTGTGTAAATTCGAGAATTATGTGGATTAAAGTAAAGGTTGGATGCGAGAAGTGGTATAATAAGCGTGTATGCACCTGGAAAGAGAGGAATGCGAGAGAGAGAGAGATTTTGGGAGATGTTTAAGTGAATGTAAGGAGCCTTTGAACCAGTGAGAGATAATTGTGGTAGGGGACTTGAATGTAAGTGGAGAAACTTTTAGAGAGGGTGTGGTAGGTAATTTGGGGTGCCAGTGTAAAGATAATGGAGCCCTTTGATTGAACTTTGTATAGAAAGGGTTTAGTTATAGTAATACATATTTTAAGAAAAAGAGGATAAATAGTATACACGATATGATGTAGGCGAAATGAAGTGTTTGTTGGATTTGTATTAGTAATAAAAGACTGTTGAGTAGACTCAGGATGTACAGTTATCGAGGGGCCACAGATTATCAGATCACTTTCTAGTTGTAGCTACACGAAGAAAAGGTAGATGGATACAAGGAGAACAGAAGCATCAGGAAGAGAGAGTGAAGTTTATAAACTAAAAGGAGCGTAGGGTAAGATATAAAACTATTGGAGATAGATGGGCTAATGAGCATAGGCAATGGGGGCGAAGAGAATGGTAGGTTTAAAAATGTAGGTTAGGTGTCAGCAGAAGTTTGTGTTCAGAAATGGGTGCGGAGGGAAGAGGAGGATTGGTGGAATGATGATGTAAGAGAGTAGTAAGGAGAAAAAGTTGCATATGAGAAGTTTTAAAAGTAGAAGTGTGCAAGGAGGGAAATATAGAGAAAAGAGAGAGGTTAGAGAGTGGGAACAATTAAAAGAGAGCAAATGAGAGAGTGGGTGAGCTGTTATCAACAAATTTTGTTGAAAATAGAAAAAGTTTTGGATGAGATTAACAAGTTAAGGAAGCCTAGAGAACAAAGGAATTTGTCAGTTAAAAATAGAGAGGAGAGTTATTAAATGGAGAGTTAGTATTGGGAATGGGAAATTAGAATGAAGTTGAGAAGTGGAATGTGAGTGAGGGCAGGGGAAATTGGGAGTGAGGAGAGGGGAGTGGGGGAAGTTGGAGGATGGTAAAATGAAAGGGGAGGCAGCGGGATTATGGAAATGAAATGTTAAAAGATGGGTATGTTTGTGTTGGTGCAATATTAATAAATTTGAGAGGTAAGCCTGGTTGGGACGTTCTTTGTTGAGGGTAAAGATCAAAATTATAGGGGTGTCTGTTGGTGTACGGTAGTATGGTGATTTATTTGAAAGATTAGTAAAGGAAAGCAGTGACATGAGCTTTGGAGTAGGGGTGTGTGACAGTTTTACATGAAACTTATGAAAGTATTATAGGCTAAGCTTTTGCATTTTGTTTGAAAAGGTATACAGGTGATAGGGCAATTGATTTGCAAGTGTATGGTTAGGTGTAGGTTATGAAGCATAGTTTTACGGTATAGGCTAGTTAGATGTAAAATGAGGTTTTTTCAGTAAAGTGCTTAGCGGTGTTGTGTCCATGGTTGTTTTAATATATTTATAGGTTTAGAAAGTAAATGAGGTCTTGCAATGGATGAAAAGCACGTATACAGGTGGATAGGGGATTGGAGAGGCAAGTTGGTGAAGGAGGTGTCAAAAGAGAATTTACAGATAGTTGGTCAAGTTAGTAGAAAGAGAATTCAGTAAAAGTAGGAGAGTGAGTATTCAATGGTGTAATTTATAAGATGGGTGTAAGAGAAGAAAGAGGAGGTCTTGGAGTCGTGGAGAAGATGTCACAAAGGGTGGGATTCCACGTCTTTTGTGTGAACTGGGAGATTTGAAGAGAAGCTGAGGATGGGATGATTAGGGTTGTGAAAAAAAGAAATTGTAGGAAGTAGGATGGGATACAAAAGTTAGGTGAGAAGGTGTTAGTGGGGAAGAGAAGATGGAGGACGTAACTATTCAGTCTTGGAGGGGTGTCGCGAGGGTTAGAAAAATGGTGATCTCGAATTGATGAGGGGAAAAAATGTGTACTGAGTCTTGTGGAGAGAACTTGGTCGGAGGCAATGAGGAATGGAAGTAAGTGACCAAGGTTTAATGGGTTAAATGGTAGATTCAGGAAGAAGGTGGAGGATGGAAATTCTTTCTCATCCTAGTGTAACGCCAGTTGTATAATAATGCAAATAAATCATTCTCGAATATTGGATCTGGAAATCCTTTGCAAAAGGAGTCTCTCACATATCATAATTTGATCCATGAAGATCTTGAGTTTCATTTTATGTTACTTTATTTTCTTTTCTTCTTTTCTTTTTTCTTTTCTTTTTCTTCTCTCTTTTGTATTCACTAATATTTATTTTTTATTATTCTTATCAATTTACCCCAGTTCACAAGCTTATGTATTTGTAGTAGCATTATAAATACTGGTAAACGAGATTTACAAACCGATCTTTTCTTCTTTTAAAGAATATTGAAGATAAACCCTACAGGATCACAAAACTTTTTTCCCGGTTCCTTCCCTAAACAATAAGTAACCCGCCCCAATTAAATATATATGTAAATATTTTTTATATGATTACTACTGGGAATTAATATTTTTTTAAATATCTACCACATTTTTTGCCTCCAAGTTTACGACAAATATAAGATTTCTTTTCTCGATGTTTGGGAACTTTCAATAGAATTCCTTTTCAAGATTCAAAAGTATGTTTTCTTCTTCATCAAAATCATTATTATAATTAAGCCATCCATGAAGATACTATGAATTCATGTCTTTCATTTTCACTATTTTTTTCTGCTTTTTAAATTTCCCTTTTATTATTATATCGAAATATTTTTTTAACCTTAAATCGATCGAATATATATAATAAAACTATTATAAATAAAGAATAATATTAAAATAAAAGAATTAATAACCAATATAATTTAATCATTTATTTTTTCCTTTTTTTTGACAATAGAAATTTTAAAAGTTTGTCAGTAGAAACATTCTTATTACAAAATTTGGAAAAACAAAGAATAAATGTTTTTTTATATTTAAACGTGCAGGGTGTTTTGGATTTTCCTTTTGTTTCATGATATGGACAATATATATTTCGATTCCAATTTGGGGCTAGCTTCTTTTTCTCCAAAGGTTTATTAGCTAAAATTTCCGTACATTTTTTTGGGTTGAAAAATTTAAATCAGTCTTTTAAAAAAATTAATAATATTAGATTGTACAAGTGAAGTTTTTAAAATTTTACGTGGATTATTGTGAATATTCATATTTATTTTTCTCTTGCCTTTATTAATTAAAAATTAAAATATTATTGTTTTTCATTATTATTTTTAATAATTTTTAAAAAACCGTCTAATATAAATTTATTACATCTGTAATCAAACTATTTTAAGATTTATACAACTTTTTCTATATCAATTGCTTTTATTCTTTGTACTTTACCAGTCATTATTTATGTTTCATTTTTTTCTGAAAATATTATCAATTGTAAGGGCCCTTTTTAGAAGAAGTATTTCGTTTCCCTTTAAATCTTTAATGATTGCAGAACAATTATTCTTTTATATTTTTCTCTTTTAGAAAAGTTTTAGACTTTAAGTAAAAAATCTTATATTAAATTTTAAAAAAAATATAAATTTATCTTTTTTTCTCCTTTACCATTTCCTTATCAAAATAATTAATTTTTATGCAGCAAACTATTTTATAATAAAAATTTTTAATTTTTTTAACTAAAAAAAATTAATGAAATGAAGTATATTAAAAAATTTCTAAATCACTCATTTCTTACTATCTATTTTTTGACATTAAGAGATGAAGGTATTTATAGATTTTGGGAAAAATAACATACTAACAATCCCGGAAAAAAAAAGTATTTTTCCATATGTGTTCAAAATTGTCTGTATGTAATATGGGTATTAAAATTAAAATACCCATTTTTCTGAAAAATTATAATTTAAATTTTATTTTCAATAAAATTTTTGCTAATTATCCTAAAAAAAATTTTAACTAAAAAATAAAAACTGAAGAAAAAATCATGTGTGAAGAAAAATTTTCTTTTTAAATTTTTTGGAAAGACATAAATTTAATTCATATAGGAGAGAAGAAAAAATTCAGGGACACAGGTAAAAGAAGAAATTTTTTTTTCCTGAAACGTAAACATCATTTTAAATTAAAAGAAAAAAAAAAAACCAAAGTTTGCTATTAGCAAGTTTTTTTCTAATAAAGAATTTTTAAAAAACATAATGTAATCATACAAAAAAAAAACAAAAATGACAGAGTGTAAAAAGGTATTATAGTAATTTAAAACTGAAATTCATTTAAAAAAAATAATGAAAAAGAAAAAAAGTATCCGTGTACATTTGTGGAAAAAAGGTTTTTTTTTTTTTTTTGAATTTTAATAGACAATATTTTAAATTTATACAAAAAAAAAACTAGAAATGTCGAAATGTTAGAAATGTTTTTTCTCATTTTTAAAAATTTATTTTAAAAAAAGTAAAATTCAAATTTTTACAATCAAATGAAAAAAGACGTATAAAACAAAACAAATCCAAGCCGAGTATTTATGAGAACCTTTTCATACATGGATCCTTTTTTTAAAATACAACTCAAGGGAAAAGTTACTTGGTGAGTTTATTTTTTAAAATGTTTTTGGTAGCTGTGAATATTTATACAACATAAAGACTAAAAATTTTAAAAGAAATAACAACTTTTAAAAATTTAAAATTAATTATATTTTAAAATTTTTTTTCAATAAATGGTACATCAGTGGAATTTCTAAATCATAATTACGGAAGAGCCCACAGGTGAGGTAGAATGTTTTAGTACCCAAAGGAAAATCAAGTTTGAAATTATTCTGCACACGTGTGAAAAAAAAAGATGTGAAAAACAAGAAGAAAATCAACTGAAGAATATTACCCGGGGGTTTATTTTTAAAAATGTTTTGGGAGCCGTGATATTTTTAAACAAAGAGAGTATAATTGTGAAAAAAATAAAAATTGTCTAAATAATAATTACGGTACTAAGAGGATTAAAGTGTTTTGATAAGAGCCTACAGGGGAAGATAACATTCTCTTTTTGATTTTTAAAATCTTTTTATGATGTAAAATTTAAAAACACAATTTGAAGAAATTCATATAAAAGACATAAGAAATTTTCTTCTACATTTTGCGGAAAGACATTTTTTTAGGAATATAGTTGATTTATAACCATGAAATGTTTTGTGCACAGAAAAGAGAATGTAAAATTTGACACAAAAATATTAAATTGATTTTTTAGATTTTTTTATTAAGAAAATTTTTTAATTTTTTTTTTATTTTATTTCAGAAAAGGTATACCAGTGGAAGTAGGTTTGAAAACATACTAGAACAACCATACAAAAGAAAACTATATGTTCAGAAATGTTTGAAATGTTTAATGTTTAAGGAATAAAATGATTTGTATTAAGAAATATTTTGCATGAAAAATCATAGAGAGAGAAACCATATCAATGTCAGACATGTCGAAATGTTCAAAAATGTTTTATAGCCATGATACATTACAACAAAAAAAGGGGTATAATATTATAATAGAAGTTTGATTTTAAAATTTGCGGAAAGAAATTTATTACAAAATAGGTTGAAATTACTACAAATTCATACGGGAGAAAACCTAACGTGTCAGAAAGTAAAAAATTTTTTAGTGTCAAGAAATATTTAAAAACAACGAAAAAATACAACGGGGGAAAACCAAAACAAAGGTCAAAATGTCGAAATGTTTTAGTATCAAGGAAAATTTAGTACAACATAAAAGAACATAAAAAGAATTTTTTTGTAACATTAGCAAAAAGACTTTTTTTTTTTTCAAAATAAGGTTTAAAATACATACTAAACCTACGAAGAGAAAAAAATCAGTGTCAGAAATGCAAAATGTTTTGGGCGCAGATTTTTTTA
>NC_069485.1:21682278-21705185 GCF_026875155.1 Cherax quadricarinatus
ATTAATTTTTCTTTTTCCCCAAAGAATTTTATAGCATAATTATAAATTTAAAATTGACTCTATCTGAATATTGAGGAATTATTTATAAATTTTTAAAGTTTTTTTCACATTAAATTTTCTTTTTTGATAAAACACAATCATTATAAGTTAAAATATGATTGAAATATTGAGCAATATTAAGTAATGTTATCATATTATGAATATATGTACGTTTACCTGCTGTCCATAAAATAAGAATATTATGTTTATTTACAGATTTAAAATAATCTAAAGTTTCATAAAGAAAAGGACGAGTATATACACTAGGAAAATAATCTGTAAAATTTAATTGTAAATGTTGTTTGCTATCATATACTGCTAAAGTATTATCAAAGTCTAATACAATAAGAACAGGAGATTTTTTTTCATTTTCTAAATATTGTATATGTCTTAAAAAGAAAATATCTTGCAAAAAATCTTTATCATCTACATTTTGATTACTAAGTGAATCTGCTGGTATTGTTATAGATGTAGAAATAAAAGGTGTAGTAGTTAGTAGTAGTAGTAGTAGTAGTAGTAGTAGTAGCATTAAATATTTCTGGTTGATATGATAAAATTTTATTCATATTATTTTATTTTTTATGTATGTATTTATATATATATGGTATTCAACAATTTTTATTTATATTTAATATATAAGTAATTATGAAATTTAATTATAATAAATTCCTAACAATATTTAAAAGTTATAAACTTAAAAATTTATTAATTAGAAATTATTTAAAAATATTTAATGAAGATGAATGCATTTTATATTTCATTGCTGATATTTTTGTTTCTAATATAATAAGTGTTCCAACAATTATTTTGAGAGAAATTGAAAATCACATTTTTAATAAAGCTATTCAAAATAAATATTTAGAAAATAAAGATATAGAATTCTTACAATTACAAAGAATTACTATAGACTATCATAATGAAAAAGATTCAATAATAGATATTCCAAATTTAGCAACCTATTTATGGGAAGATTTAATGATTATGAATTATTTTAAACAAGTAGCCAATCATCGACAAAATGTATTTAATATATATAAATATATAAGTTCAACTTTAAAAATTAAAATGAAAAAAATTAATGATGATATTCTTCAATTTTATGGATTAGAAAAATTTAATTTAAAATATGCTATTAGTTATACATGGCAAAATATTCATCAAGAAAAATGGCATCCTGTTACAATTAAAATAACAAATAAATTTGTATACAATTCATTGTATTATCCACAAGCATGGAAAATAGATACAAATAATATATCAGAATATGATTATAATAGATTAAAAAATATTTTAAAATTTAATTATGAACATATGCCTATTGACTACTTATATATAAGTTTATTTAATATAATTGCTACAGTTCAAGAAAGTACAACACAATTTTATTTGAGTGATATATCTATTCCTGAAGAATACTTTAATTTATACATGAATAATGATAAAAAAATCCTAAAGAAATTAATTAAGAAAATTAAACAAAAAGACGCGCAAAAATAGATCTTAAAACTAATTGTGTTTTCATTAAATAATTTCATTTTTTTGTGTATACTCTCATCACTGATAATATTCTCATGATTCTCATTATTCTCATTATTCTCGCTCTTATCATCATCATCTCTAGAAAGATGATGAATATTATCTTTATATTCATCATCATTATAATTCATAGTATTATAATTATTATAAATATTTTTAAAAAATGTATTAGCTTCTTCTTCTGCTGCTGATGATTCTTCTTCTGTTTCATTAGTATTTGATTCTAACTTTTTACAATTACTAATAAATTTATACTTAATAAAGTATTTAAGCATAAAATAGTATGTATATTGTTTTTTTTCCAATAATAGATATTAAGGAAGGAGGTTTATAAAGTGATAAATTTTTTTATTGTTAAATTCCAAAGAAGAAAGTATAAAAAGTTTTCAATAATGTTCATTTTTTATTTTTTCCCTAATTTCGATTCAACATTTTTGTAAAATTTTGGATGAACAATTTCTATTTTAGATTTGATTTAGGATATTTTTTTCAACATAACTTCTTGAATTCTATGAAAACAGCCCTGAAATTAATTCAAAAAATATTCTTTTTTAAAAAAATTGCTTTCCCCCAGATTGATCTGAAATATATTTTTGAACAACAGATATAAAATTTAAAGTACGCTGTAATTCTAAATCGACATATCATCAATATTTATGGACCACCAATTATATCATTTATAAAATTATAATATTGGATCATTCTCTGTATTTATAATCTTTTTATTTATATAACATGGTTTTAGAAGATATTTGCGAAGGTCTTTTATTCTTTTCTTAAGATTAAGTGTAAATGTTTGTCCATAAAGACTACTGTTACTATTATTATATTTTTCTTTATTATTCCTTAATTATTTTTTCATTTTTATAATTTTCATATTTAAGAGTGGGATATTCATTGTTGGAGAAACTATACAAGATTGTGAAGAAATAGATGATGGGAGGAGAATTAATTAATGAAACCATAGGTGGATAGTGCTGTTGATTATTAATTATTATTATTTTTTATTATTATTTATTATTATTATTATTATTATTTATTTATTATCAATATTTAGTGAAAGTGGTGTAATACAGATATAGGTGAAGATGAAAGTGTATGAAAAAATGGTAAGGATTGAATTTGATGATGATAATGATTGTGATGTTTGGATAGTAATATTTTGAATCAAACCAACAATAATGAAGATTCATTAATTTGAAGCGTTACAGGAATAATTGGAATAAAATTTTCCATTTTTTTTAAATTTAAAGAATATCTTCAATATGATCAGCTACTAAAATACCATCAGAAGTATAATTTCGACATCATAACGCATATACAATATTACAAGTACAATATTAACAGTTTAATATTAGGTATAAGTCCATGAAGAGGCAATATCTTATTTGAAGCATCCCGTGATAACATCGCCATAGTTAATAAAAGATTGTCGATTCATTCCTAGTAGAAAACTTGTACGACTTGTTTCATTTATTTGACCTACTATTTGCCACAAATGATCTTTTTGAGAAGCGAGAGGATGGGAAAGAATCATTTCTTTAATTGTATTGAAATCCTAACTTTGGAAATTTTTTTTCTATGAAATCATATAACTATAGATTTAGCTAAATCAATAAATCAAGTAAATCTTTAAGTAAGAAATTGGTAAAAACCATTTGGATTATGCCAAATAAAAATGACAAACTTTTCTGAGTTGTATAAAAATAATTATATGCTTCAATAGAGATTCTATTTTTAGCCATAGTAATACAGAGCATCCTGTATTTCTTTTCGTAAATCCATATAAATAATAAAGAGTTAAAATTTCATCATGAACAAAAGATACACCGTAATCCATCTTGAAAATTATCATATTATTAACTCGGATGAAAAAGGGTATAGCTTCAATTTACAGAAGCAAGATTAATACTCATTGGAATAACTTTGCATTGCATCTCCATCAAAATCAGCCCAAAAATGATTTTCCATGAACAATACTCCGTAGGAATTGGTCCCATACACTGGATATATCCAACCTAAACAAAAGCTATACATGTAAGGTAAAATTTCTATCATCTATAGTTGGATAACCTATGAGCAAGAATATAACGGGACAATCTAGTCGTCCTCGCATACATCAATAGGTAAAATACATTCATCTGTTCTATGAATAGCAAAGGAGTTATAACTAATCTTGGCAGATCCGACATATCTTTTATTATACATAGTTGCAGTATATAAAGCATTTTACCTTTTTCTCATTCGTCCACTTACTGATCCATAACTGTTTTATATTGAATAAAGAAATAGAAGGAATCACTTATTAATCGATAATAAAATTGAAATGTTCTTTGACAAATCCATAAGGAAAGAAAAATGGAGGTACAATACGAAAATTGTTATTGGATAATTAAGATAAAGACTAATCCTAAAGTAAGCAGAATCATTTATTTAATTCCTAACTGCGATTCTTTATTAAGTTATCAAACCAAAGCTTTAGAAGTTTTAAAAAGAAAATTTGTGTTATCATTAATAATATTCACATGCAGAAATGTAAAGTTGTTCTAAATAAGACAGAAATTCTATATACGATGTTCGAATTTGTCCTTAACATAAATGACTTGCCAATTATTAAATGAATTAAAAAATTTTTTTTCTCATTAATCTTTGACAGATAAAATTTAAAATTTTGGAAGTAGATTGAGAATCATTATTGTTTGTTCAGTTGTAGAAGAAATATAAGGGAAAACTTGAGATAATAATTCAATATTCGGTTTGAAAGTTATTTTTACATTGATAACAAGTTATATAGAGTGGATAATGTTGTCTATTAGTTTGGGTTGAAACACGATAATTTCACATCTAAACGCTTAAATTGATTTTGATTGGAACCATAATACACAATTAACAAATTTACAATCAGGACATATGATTGACTGAATGTAATACAATATTTTAATGTCTGATTAACTATATGATTTGTTAATTTAGAAATATGTAATCATTGATTTAATTGTATTAATTATCCATTATTATTATCATTAGAAAAAGGAAACTTACTTTTTATATTTGTAACTTACAATATTATTAACAATATCTTGATATGTATTATAAGAAAATTTGTAAAATGTTCATGGAATATATAATGACGTAGTTGTGAGCGATATCTTTATTTTCCATTTTCATCTTTCAATTTTAATACAGATTTTCCCTAAAAATGCTTTATCATACTTAAATTATAGTCTAAATTTATATTCTGGTAATAACCATTTACATTAATTATATACAATATATAAATGAAACTTAATTTTATATTATATTATTCATTTATTTTTTTTTTGATCAAATAAAGATAATATAATATAAGATGAACACTAGCATCATATTAATCAACATAAAACTAGCAGCAAGGTAAAAACACGAACAAATACAGCAGTCAAAAAAAAAAAATACTACTGCTAAATATAGAATATTCAACTATGGAAATTGGAAAATACAAAATGAAAAATTTATAATTTTGTTTAAAACTATCAATTCATTACGATTGATAATTATGAAAAATAAAAATATATGAAACAATTTAAATTGGTTTAGAAAATAAAGAAAATAAATAAAAAATTACTGTTGAACAAGGAAAGAAAAAACCATCGACTTTATGGATAAAGAACTTATCATCTTTCAAGTAACTAATACTAATGATGGTATGATAATATTCCTTCAATCAAGAAAAAAACAGATAATGAAATGAAGATTTATTAAAATCTGATTGTGATGATAATACTAACAACACAGATATAACTAATAATACTGATAATAACTAATAAAACTGACATTGTGACAATATTTTCTAATGTTAACAATAGACATAACACCACCATCATCATCATCTTCTTCTAATGATAATTTTAAAAGGATACAACTAATGAATAATTTTGGAAAAAGAACAAAAGAAAAAATTGAAAGTTTCTAATGATGTCCGGATATTCTCTAAATGTTTTATAATAATCATTGTTATAAGATCCTTATTTTCTTTTTAAAAAAATCTTGAAGTGCTTGTCACTTAATACTAACGATAGTTTGGAGATTCACCAAAATTATTACTGTTAAGGAATATCCATTGTTATTAATTTCTGATGGAATAACTTCTAATGTAATCATAAAAACATACTATTATACAAAGATGGAGAAATAAGATTTTTAGCATTTAATAATTTAATTTTGTTTATTCATTAAATTTCCTTTTTAGTCATTTTGAATTGTAATACTGTTTTTGTACATTATTAAAATTATAACCAAATAAAAATTCAAAGCCATTTTTTTTTTTCGAATTCCCATTCATTCCCAATATAAAACATCAGTAAAATTTTCAGTATCTAAAAGATTTTCACATAAGAATGAAACATTATATAGCAAAAAATGTATTGTATCTTCGCAATTTTCGTTAAGAACCATGATATTAATATTGTATTACTTGCTATGTATCCATATCGGTTTTTTAGATTGAATTCTATTAAATATTGATATACATTTTTATATTTATATTCTAATACTTAATGATTCATTAATTATTGGTGAATTATCTTCATAACATAACTTAATAAACGATTAAAATAGGTAAAATACAAAAGTTTTAAAACATTAAAAGATAATACTTTTAAATAAATCATAAAGAAAGAATGATCCATTTATAGCACTCCATTGATTCTTTGGGTAAAATATCTAAATAGTAAAATATAAAATTTCATTCACCTATAGAATGAATCATTGTTGAAATGAAATATTTTCATTTAAATAAATTGGAATATTAGGTTGTTTTATATTGTTTCTGATTAAAAATTCTTTTACTGCCATGTATCCTTATTATTAACATAGCTACACAATTTAAACTAAAGACTGATATTCACTAATTTTTGCTATCAATATTATTAATAGAGTCCTTCGAGTCCATTTTTTCAAGTGTAGAAAAATTATTTTCATCAAGTAATTTATTAAATTCAATTTGATATTTTAAATTTTATTATACCACTGTGGATTCTTTTTCGTGAAGTTGATGCTGGTGTAATTAGTTTTTGTAATTTAGAATTAACAATTTAAAGATGTGGATATCAACAGATATTCATTCTCACATATTTTCGTTTTCATATTCACTCATATCTTCAATATTAAAAGTAGATAAAGCTGATGATAGAATTTCTTGAATATTAGTCTTTCCTCCTTTAGGTAAAAATACATTAGAATCTCTAATATAAAAAGTCCATTTAATCATTCGTTTTATTTTATTGAAAAATATTTTCAAATGAAAGGCTATTTACTAATTATATGTAATAAACCAATTAGTTTAAACCGTCGAGATCAATAAAAAATTGATTTTCTTTACTATTAGACAGTTTTTAGGAACTTGAAAGGTAAACATCCTATAATTGCAGTATCTTCTTTAAAATTGTTGGAATCTTGTATTATTGGCATTGTTAAATTTCTCATTAATTTATCAATACAGTGGACCCCCGCATAACGATGGCATCGCATAGCGATTTTCCGCATAACGATTTTTATCGCAAAATTTTTTGCCCCCCATACCATTAAAAACCCGCTTTTACCATTTTCGTCCGAGACGCGCCAATGCCTCACATGCCGGCCCCCATTTTTCCCCACCAGCCTCCGGGGAACACCCCAAAGCTACACTCGGAAAATTTGAAATTTACAGTGTTTTCGGTGGTTTTTCGGGAAAATAAGTGCCCAGGGGCCCCCAAGAAAGTTTCTAGTGCCAACCCGTGGTAAAAAGGGTGAAAATTTAGTAGGAAAAATTAAAAAGATTTTAAAGGGTTTGGGGCAAACCCTGAGAACCTAGCCAGTTGGGGAATCCATTGTGCCCTTCAAAGAAAAAAAATGTTAAGGGTTTGAACTCAAACCCTTTTAAAAGTGAAAATCAACCCGACACGGGTTTTTTGCAAGCCGTGCTTGTACTATTCAATGACAATTTTTATGGCCCTTTTTAGAAATCTTGAAGAAACGGGGGTACAGAGCTCATGGACAGATTTGTTGGCGACAGAGGTCCATGACTTGAAGCTGGTCTAGGGGCTTTTAAAAAAGAAAAAGGGGAAGTAACCCCAGAAAAGGATCCCCCCCATCCCCTTTCCCCTTTTCCTTTTCTTCCCCCCCCCCTCCTCCCCCATCAATCATCACCAGATCTTCAAAAAAGTAATGTCATGTAATTTTTTCATGCCTTTTTTTAGTTTGTGTGTAAAATTAACATTTCATTTTTAAAAAAAATTTTTTTTTTATACTTTGGGCGTCTGCACGGGTTAATTTTATTTCCATTATTTCTTTTTGGGGAAAATTAAATTCCAAACGATTATTTGATAACGATGAGCCCCTCTCACGGGATTAAAATCGTTAAACCGGGGGGCCACTGTAATATATTTTCCCATTAGCCCATAATTAAAAATTTTGACCTTTTTGAGTACTAAATAAATTTTTAATTTAATAAGAATTATTTTATTCTTTTTAAATTTCCATCATTTTTTTTCTTTATATTTTCCAATATAAATTTAAAGGTTATTTTTTTTTATAAGATGAACAAAAAATTTAGATGTTTATTAAAAATATTCATCTTTTTTATCTAAAACTTTTAATTATTTTTAAAAAAAAAAAAAACTTCAAGTAGTAAAAATATCATTTTTTTTTAAAAAGTTTTATTGTTCAACACAAATAATGTGGAAAAATTTAAATAAAAATTTTTATTTATTTGTACACCAATATTGTTTGAGCAAAAACATTAAAAACAACAAACAACTGCAATAGAGACGACTATTATTAAACGGGATTTTTTTTTTATCCTCAATATCAATTTGAAGGAATAACGGGAAAATATAAATTTGGGTTTTACATTTTAAATTTTTAAAAATTTTTATAATCTTTTAAGGGGTATGAAAAATTTTAATTGCTAATAAAAAAAAAGGTAAAAATTTTAAATAAAAATTTAATTCTTCAAATATTAGAAACATTACAAGAACTTTTACAACTTTTTTAAAAATTTTCAGAATCTTTTTTATTAAAACCCAAAAACACTTTTCAAAAAATAATATCTTTAAATAAAAATATTTTTAAAATTCCAAACAATTTTTTAAATATAAATTCTTTTGAATTAATTTCTGATAATTTATAATAAGTAAGTTTTTAAGAAAATTTAAATAATAAATTTTAAAAATTATTATTTCGAATTAAATTTGATTATGTGGAAAAACGTTTACCCCCTTATTTATAAACTCAAATATTTTAAAAGAAAATATTTTAAATATTAGTAATAAATTACCAATATTAATGTTTTTAAAAATTTATATATTTATTACAAATTATCACATTTTTCAATTTTTAAAAAAAAATTAACTACTTTCTTTTTAAATGTTAATATTCCAATACAATAGACAATTGGAATTTTTTCTGGTATTATCTATTCAATTAACCTACTTTACTAAAATAAATAATAATGGGGTATTTCATTAAAATAACCAATGAAAAAAATTTTGTAGTCTTTCGAAATAAACATGGTTTATGACTCTTTCTAATTTGGATTCATGTAAATAATTTCAAAAAAGAAAAAAATTTTGGTAAAGCAAAGCTATTAAATACAAAAACAAATTTTACAAATCAAACAATTTGTAACTGCTATGTTTGTTAATTTAAATATTAAAATGTCAATACAGTTAAATAAAATTTTACTCCATTCTTTTATCGTATTAAAAAAATACTTTATTTTATTCAGATTTAATATTAAATTAATAATAAATTTGGAATGATAAAACTTTTAATAATATTTTACTTCAGGGTTGGTATTTTTTTCTAAAAGGTAATTGTATTATTTATGAAACGGAAAAAAAATTATTTTTTAATCATACAAAACAAATTTTTTACAAACTGATAAAATTTAAATTAATAAATATTTGGATTTTCAGTTCTTAAAAAATCTATTAATATATACAAAATTTTCCTTTAAAAAAGAACCATTTTAAATTTTTTTTTTTTTTATTATCACACTGGCCCATTCCCCCAAGGCAGGGGGGCCCAAAAAGAAAAACTTCAAAACCCTCATTCACTCCTCACTGTCTTCCAAGGGGGCTTACCCCCACAGTTTTTAACTCACTTTAAACACCCCTCCTTTAGAGTGCAGGCACTGTACTTCCCATCTCCAGGACTCAAGTCCGGCCTGCCGGTTTCCCTGAATCCCTTCATAAATGTTACTTTGCTCACACTCCAACAGCACGTCAAGTATTAAAAACCATTTGTCTCCATTCACTCCTATCAAACACGCTCACGCATGCCTGCTGGAAGTCCAAGCCCCTCGCACACAAAACCTCCTTTACCCCCTCCCTCCAACCCTTCCTAGGCCGACCCCTACCCCGCCTTCCTTCCACTACAGACTGATACACTCTTGAAGTCATTCTGTTTCGCTCCATTCTCTCTACATGTCCGAACCACCTCAACAACCCTTCCTCAGCCCTCTGGACAACAGTTTTGGTAATCCCGCACCTCCTCCTAACTTCCAAACTACGAATTCTCTGCACTATATTCACACCACACATTGCCCTCAGACATGACATCTCCACTGCCTCCAGCCTTTTCCTCGCTGCAACAGTCATCACCCACGCTTCACACCCATATAAAGAGCGTTGGTAAAACTATACTCTCATACATTCCCCTCTTTGCCTCCAGGACAAAGTTCTTTGTCTCCACAGACTCCTAAGTGCACCACTCACTCTTTTTCCCTCATCAATTCTATGATTCACCTCATCTTTCATAGACCCATCCGCTGACACGTCCACTCCCAAATATCTGAATACGTTCACCTCCTCCATACTCTCTCCCTCCAATCTGATATTCAATCTTTCATCACCTAATCTTTTTGTTATCCTCATAACCTTACTCTTTCCTGTATTCACCTTTAATTTTCTTCTTTTGCACACCCTACCAAATTCATCCACCAATCTCTGCAACTTCTCTTCAGAATCTCCCAAGAGCACAGTGTCATCAGCAAAGAGCAGCTGTGACAACTCCCACTTTGTGTGTGATTCTTTATCTTTTAACTCCACGCCTCTTGCCAAGACCCTCGCATTTACTTCTCTTACATGTCTAAATATATCAAATTGTAAACCTCTGAAGCCTAATGGTGGAGGACAATCTGCAGGTGAAGGCAAAAGAAAGCAAATTATTGAGTCTGGAAGATTAGAACAAGAGAGTGGACTTTCACTCACAAAGGTTCAGTGCGTGTCACAGGAAATGGAAGAAGACGGTAAAATTGCTACTACTTCTATTGGTGCATCATCACAAGTACAGGAGGAATTATCCAAACTGACTAAAGAACGTGATCAACTACGTAAAGAAAATGAAGATCTCCAAAACAGGTTGACCCTGTTCCATGATCTCTTCAGGAACAAGAAGCGCCTTTCATTGCTTGTTAGGCGCATGGGCATAACAAACTAACTGTTGCACTCAGACACAAGTGCCATTGAGTCTGAAAGATTAGAATGCAGGGAACCTGTAAAAGTGTATGTTACTTCTGTTACTGGCAGAATCATAACACAGATGAACTATCTAAACCCCCAACACAGATGAACTATCTAAACCCCCAAGAGAAAGAAGTACCCAACATTTTTGAATTGCTCGGCAGCCAGTCTGGCATTGTTTACCAGAGAAATATGTAGTGACAAAGTCTTGGGATTTAGATTATTAAATAAAATATTTTATAATATTTTTCTATGGTAAAATATTTTAGATCATTAAATAAAATATTTTGTGATTATTGAAAATATATTTAATCAAAGATTTTCTATGGTAAAATATTTTAGATTATTAATCAGCAAGTAAGTGCCGACCATAGAGAGATATAACAAGCCCTTCCTTGATCATTCCAGATATGGCTACCCGACATTGTCCAGCTAAAGGATCGAAAAAGCGTAAAGTAGATGACTTTGACTCATCTGTGACTATCCCCTCGTTGGCCACCCCAGATGTGGCCAGTCCTTTTTTGGGCCCAAAAGAATTGAAAAATCATAAAGTAAAAACTCATCTGTGACTATCCCCTCGTTGGCCACCCCAGATGTGGCCAGTCCTTCTTTGGCCAAAGAATTGAAAAATCATAAAGTAAAAGACTCATCTGTGACCATCCCCTCGTTGGCCACCCAGATGTGGCCAGTCCTTTTTTGGGCCCAAAGAATTGAAAAATTATAAAGTAGAAAATTCATCTGTGACCATTCCCTTCTTGGCCACCCCAGATGTGACCAGTCCTTCTTTGGCCAAAGAATTGAAAAATCATAAAGTAGAAGACTCATCTGTGACCATTCCCACCTTTGCCAACCCCAAATGTGACTTCATTTTTCTCAAACACTAACTCTTCCTCAGCTGGCACGAGCTCATTTAAGTCTTACGTAAATGAGGTCTCGACAGTCTCGGACATTTACAAACTAGTGGGTAATTCGTTCTATTATCAGGATTATCTAGATCGCATTACATTTTCTAGTGAAGCGTGGGAAAACGAGTCGTAAAAGAAATTCAGGGTGGCTAAAGAAAAGTGAATCGTCTGTATTATATTGATTGTAATAATTTTCACAGTAAAATTAATTGCCTTTGTAATGATTTTCATAGTAAAATTAATTGCCCTTATTTTTACCCTTATGTAGATAAATATACATTAATTTTACGATTAGTGTCCGATAATAGTCGTTATATTTTTTGTAGCAATAAAATATAACAATGTGAAAATTAGAAATCTACCTAATAAAATATATGGATATATGTACCTTACCTTTAATGTTACTTTCTTAGTAAATAATATTGTTATAGTTATTCAAAGACAAAACTATGCAAAAAAAAATACAAAATAATTTAATCTTATTACATTAAAGATGAATGCCAATGTATTATAAGATCGATAGAACTATCATCACTCCCACCATCGCTAAAGTCCCTGTGCCACTTGACTGCCCGGAACCACCAGGACCAACTGAAATTCTACCCAGAAATTCTTCCCCAAATTCTAACCAAGAGTTTGACTGAATTTATTAATTATAGCGAAACTAATGTACTAGTCACCTATGCTCCTCGATATCCTGCCAACATTATTCCATCGAATTCGCCTGAAATTTTATATAATGCAAGGAATTACATGATTTAAATTCAAAATTAGATATTGTACTATTTTTACGGAAATAAAAGGCTTATGTTGTTTTTATATGATGGTAATATATTTATTCTTTTACAGTACAGAATGTACATCCTGTTTTGTCATTGCTAGGTCTGAAGGGAGAGGTGGTGGTGGTGTGTTGATTTGATTAATCATGACTGTTAACTCAATCTGTGACCATCCCCTCCTTGGTCCCCTTTGGGTGACCACTCCGGATGTTAACATGTCAGCTGTCACCAAAGCTCATCATTAAAGGTATGTTTAATGCTACTTTCTTAGTAAATAATATTGTTATGGAGTTGTTCAAAGACTATAATTGGTTTCTAAGACTACTGCTACATAGAGTATGAATTCTGTGTTAGTAAAATATTTTATTTAACCTTAAAATGTTTATTTATTCTGTACTCCCAAGGCCACATGGAGTGTGAATTCTACAGCAAAAGAGAGAGATGGCGATGGTGTCTGGTGAAAGAAGAAAGAAAACGTAGTAGGAAAACTAGTGTGACCACAGCCCCTCCTTAACCATCCTAGATGTTAATATGTCAGCTGTACATTTAAGTCTTACGTAAATGAGGTCTCGACAGTCTTGGAAATTACAAACTAGCGGGTAATGCTTTCGATTATCAGGATTATCTGGATCGCATTACATTTTCTAGTGAAGCGTGGAAAGAAGACGATGTAAAGAAATTTAGGGTGGCTAAAGAAAAAGTGAATCGTCTGTATTATATTAGTTGTAATGAATATTTTTACAATACCAATAATTACTTAATTTTATGATTAGCGTATGATAATAGTCGTTATATTTTTGTAGCAATACAATTTAATCGTTTTGGACATGGATGTATGTACCTTACATTTAATGCTACTTTCTTAGTAAATCATATTGTTATGAAGTTGTTTAAAGACGAAACTATGAAAAAAATACAAAATAATTTAATTGTATCACTTAAAGATGAATGTCAATATATTATAAGATCGATAGGTATACAACCGCCACCACCATCATCACCACCATCGCTACAATCGCCACGATCGCTGAAGTCCCTGTGCTACTTGACTCTCCGGGACCACAACCACCAGGACCAACTGAAACTCTACCCAGAAATTCTGTTCCAAATTCTAATTAAGAATGAGTTTATTAATTATTGTGAAGCTTATGTAATACTCACCTATGCTCCTCGACGCTCACCTGCCAAAATTATTCCATCGAGTTCATCTTTAACTTTAAATAAATGCAAGATATATTTACATTGCTATTTAAAATCAGAAATTTTACTATTTTTACATCCTCCAACAGCAAATGAAAATGTGTGACAGTGAATTCCAGGATTTTGAAGTGAGTGTTACCAGAAAAGTGTCGAGTGATGAAAACCTAACCTTTAGTGCTATGCCGGCTTGTTCACGTTTGATCGTGTACAATACCCAGATGATAGCAGTGATAGTAACAATGAGATTTAAATTAAAAACAGAAAATTTTGCTATTGATGTTTTTGAATTATTATTCATTAATAACATATGAACAAAGATTTAAAACACAGATTTAGTTAATTGATTCCCTAAAACTATTGTCTTTGAGAAGTTAGTAAAAATGCTTCAAATGTTAGAATTACTCGAAAAAATTGTTGCTCAGAATTTTATGACCGTAAAAAGTTTTTAATATATTAAATTTTATAATAAAAAAATATTTTGCAATCATATATAATTTTGACTTCATAAAAATTTTACCATCATATATTCTAATTACATTTTAAAAGAATATTACTAAATTATAAAATATTATGACAACAACAACAAAATTACTCGAAGAAATTTTTGCTCAAATTCCTTACCAAGACTTATAAACTGTTGCGCTCCAGTATGTAAGCAATGGAGAAATGTAATCGTTGATCAGCATTATATGCCACTTCGTCCAACTATATCACAGATATTGTAAAGAACCTTATTCAAAATTTTAAAAGTCCCTTTGGTAATAATAGTAGTGCTATTGATATTTTACGACATTTTTTCGTAAAAAACAAAACAAAGATGACTATATATCACAATTTTTATTACAAATTATTGAATATAAAAATCAAATTATATAAAACCTATAATTTTCAAATGGATTTAGTGGGAATTGCACACTCATCCACGCTATAAATATGCTACTCCATTTTTGGTATATAACC
This sequence comes from Cherax quadricarinatus, assembly GCF_026875155.1. NCBI lineage: Eukaryota > Metazoa > Arthropoda > Malacostraca > Decapoda > Parastacidae > Cherax > Cherax quadricarinatus. The sequence continues at coordinate 21,697,180 of NC_069485.1, forward strand.
AATCGTTCTACAATAATAATGATTGGCATCTTCTTATAATATTTATAATAATACTATCTAAGAAAATAAGTGAAATCTTGTATTTATTATATTTATTATTAAAAATACCAAATTTTTATCCATTAATAGATATTATTGATTTTTTTTATGGCTTATCTTTAATGTTTTTAAACTATAACCACAAAAGTTTGAAATTTTCAAAAAAGGATTCACATTATAATCTCATTAAGATTCATTCTACTCTTTTCATTGGGAAAATCGAATAAATCCAATAATTAATGGCTGTTCGTTAATGACATGTGAACAAGCACGAGTGGTAAATCATCTCTATTGTAACGACGACAGAATTATTATGGTTGAATTTTAAAGTGAAGAAATTATCTTTGATAAAGTTGAGATATTATTATTAATTTTTGAAACTCATATTAATCATTAAATAAAATATTACTGATGGTTTAAAATTTTTATGATAAAAATACTTCCTAACATTTGTGTATCTCATTTTTCTTTCTAGATCTAAAGATAAGAGAATGTTTTCAAAAAAAATATACACTATGGTAATTACTGCCACATGAAGTGAATTCTGTGTTTGTAAAAATATTTTATTTAACCCTGCAAAAAAATTATATCATAAAAAAATTTATTAAGTTAAGAAACAGGATGTTACATCCTGTACTGTACAAGGGAGTTTCCAGGAGTTCCCAGACTACTGTCAAATGGAGTGAATTCTGTGTTGGTAAAATATTTTATGTACTGTCCAGGATTTCCTATACGGGTCTCAGTGGTCGGTGTGCACCTTGTGAAAAAAATCTGGGACCCAGCGGTGCATTGTGGGAACTGTTGTCAGTCCATTTTCACAATGCCTCTCGGTAAGAAGTTCCTCACTCCTTGGCAGATTGGAGGTCTTTTGTTCCTAAGTGATAGCTCTAACAGCGATTGAAAATGTCAGTGACAATGAATTCCAGGGTTTTGGAGTGAGTGTTACCAGAAAAAGTGTCCAGGATAATGTAATTAATGATGAAAACCCAAATGACCCACAACCTTCCACCTCTGGTGCTATGCCAGCTTGTTCACGTTCGCCTGTACCAGGACGAAAGAGGAAACTATTTAATCGTATAAAACACCCAGATGATAACAGTGATAATGATTTAAAGGTCATTGAAAACAGTTCTAGTGACAGTGAGAGTGAATATTCCCCAGTGAAGCGGCAGTATCTACGAAGTAGCATGTAGTCTGGTAGTGTTTCATGTGTTGTTAAAAGGGGAAGGAGAAACTCTGGGAGAACACCACGACCTGATAGTGAAGATGACGATATTGTAAGGATAGGTATGAATGATGAGAGTGAAGGAGGAGGAAATGGTGGTGAAATAAGTGAGGATGGCATGACCAATGTGGCACCATCAGCGGGCCATGCTACTACCCACGCTGCTGACTCAGCAAAACAACCACCCTACCCCACACTCCCACAACCTGAACCATTACAACCTGCAAAACCACAACAACTGTACAATATCCAGCCTCCATCAGCAGACCGCATCTGGGATTGGCAGGACGGTGATGAGTTTGTTCCCAGTCCCCATGACTTTGATGAAACACAAAGTGGAATAAAGTCATCTTGTCCACTTGGGAACAATGCCAGTGAACTGGACTGCTTTGAGTTATTCTTCGATGAACCTCTGAATGAACATCATTGTCAGGAAACAAACAGATACTGTAAATACACCATAGCAAATACAATTCTCTCACCAAATTACGGCTACAAAAAGGAAGAAGACAACTGTGGCAGAGATGTACCTGTTTTTTGCCACAATAATGTATAAGCACACTGTCACCACCTACTGGGCAACAGAACGCCTGATTTCAACTCCAGGTTTTAGTGACATTATAGGTTTTAATCGTTTCCTGATACTGTTACGTATGTTACACTTTTCAGATAAAACAGGCCTGACAGAAGCGACAGGTTATATAAGATCAGAAATGTGTTTATGTATCTAAAACAAAAGTGCTGCATGTATTTTTATCCCTTCAGGAAGCTTGTTATTAATGAGTCATTCAAGCAATATATACCAGCAAGAGGAAAAGCTTAAGTATAAAGCTATTTGTACTGTGTGATTGCAGAAGTGGTCTTTTTTGGGGATAATTTTTGTACATTTGGCAGTAATATACCATGAAGTTATTTTTGGGCCCTTTCTGATGATGGGGTTGAAAAATGATGGAACCATTTCTTGGTAAGGGGATATGTTATTTATGAAAAACGGGTTTCCAACCCCCTTTACCCCAGGGGTTTTCTTGCGGGGAAACCCTTGCCCGGGACGTGTGTGGCAAAAGTGCGTGGTAATCTTTAAAAAATATGCCGGGGTTTCGAGGTTTGGCCTCGAGAGGTGGGTTTGAAACCCTTTTTGCTGCCAATAAAATAAGGGCTTTTTGGGGGCGGGGAAAAACGTGAGTCACATTTTTAAACATCAGTTCACAAAAAACGAAATGATCCCCAAAGGGGGTAGGACAAAAAAAGGCCCAATGGAACCCTTTTAAAAAGGGCCTGCAGCTGTCATGGTTAAAACCCTCAAAAATGCATTAGTGGAAAAATGGGGAATGCGATTGGGTTTACAGACTGTATAAAAGGGTTATAAGTGGTATTAAAATTTTTTTTTCCACCCTTGTTGTATCTCTATGCAAAATTGTTTAAAAAATTTTTTACAAATTAAAGGGCCCAAAAAAACATAAAAAATTTGGTGAATTTTTTGGCCTTTGTAGAAATTTCAAACAAATAATTCCCAAAGTTCCCAAAGGAAAGAAACAAAGGAGAAACTCTTGCAACAGACCGGGCCCCCCACAGCGTAAATCTGTATGGACTGGTGATCATACATACCAAAAAAACAGAAAGTCCCAAAGGAGAAAATTTTGAAAATAGCCAGCGCCCATAGACTCATTTTGTATGAGCCTGGGATAGACATACCAAAAAAGCACTCGTTTTATTTTTTTGAGGGTGTGAATTTAACTTCAAAGTACAGGAGTTCTGGGGAACTTGTTCGTGATTACTTTATTTTTTTTTATATTTTTGGAAATAATGTAATAAAAATTGTTTTGTTTTTGTTTATATATTTTAGGGAAATAATGTATAAAAATTGTTTTGTTTTTTTTTGGGTTTGGGGAAAAAAAATTTTATGTGAGGGTCAAAATTTTTTGAAAAATTTTTTTTAAATCTTACCCCAAACTATATTATTTTAAATTAAATCAACAGGGGAATTTTTCCCCTTTTAGAAGTAAATTTAATTGAAAAAATTATTGTCTTTTAAAGATAAAAAGATTTTAAAAGAAAAAAGGGGGGAAGCAGAAGCGAGAGGGGGTTGAAGCAGGGGGAAATCAAAATTTTAATTGGCTTTTCGTTATGGGGAAAGTCACCCTTTTTTTTTGGGGTTTTTCTGAAAAAAGGGAGGGGTTAAATATAAAATTAGCATACTAATTATTACAAAAGGGGACTTTTTAAATAAGGTTCTTTATAATACGGGTTATAGTTTACGAAGTGGATGTTTGATAAATAAAATTTTTAGGTTTAAATATTGTAATGTTATTTTATGTTATAAAAAAATATTTTTTTTTTAAAAAAAAAAATATTTTGCAATCAATTTTATGTTCCCAAGGGTATATGGGGAAATGCCGTTTTGCGGATGCTATAGAGAAAACCCTTTTAACCACAAAAACCCCTAGAAAATGGGATTCATTTAATGAGTATTAAAAATTGTGGAAAGATGAAAGAAATAGCAGTGAAAAGCCAATTAAATTTACCCAAATTATATAAGGGGAGAAAAAAAAACGACAAACAAACCCAGAAAACTAAAAAGATAGCAAAATTTTCCCCCCCAAACCCAGAAAATTTTTAAAGGGGAAACCCAAGTGATTTAGCAAATGTATTCTCAAACCACCTTTTACAATTTATAAACGGAAAAATACAAAAAGAAATTTAAAATATACAAGGGAAAAAAGTTAAGAGCAACAATACATAAATACTTTGAAAAAAATCCTGGCACCAATTTCCCACTGGATGCTGCTTTCAAATGATGCCCAATTTGGATGCCCCCGTAAGTATTTTTTTTAAATGATGCGAGTTTACTAACACATCACATCTAAAAAAAATATATTTATAGCATCACCCTACAACAATCATAATTATAACTAACTCATTTATACATCTATTTCCCCAGACCCCCAACAGCACCGATGAACCCCCGATGGAAAACATTTTAAGGACCTTCGAAAACACGGGGGCGGGGGAAAAAATTAAAAAGAGGATATGTTTACTAGTTAAAAGAAAAAAAAACAAAACCTCCAAAAAGCACGAAAACAACTTGACAAAAAAAATTTAATTCCCTTTTGAAATTCGACCCGAAAAAAAAAGCCCTTTGAGACAACGAAAAAAAGAACAAATTTTCCTTTAAAAGTTTCCTAAAGAATGTATCCAGCAAGGGGGAAAAAAGAACAGACTTCATACAAAAGTTGGGGAACCTCAAGAAAAAAATCTTTCTATGATTGCTAAGATGGGTAAAAAATTTTAAATGGGTAACGGGAACCCCAAAACTAGAACACACAACTTTTTAAAATGAACCCGACAGACCCGACAACAATAAAAACTGGGGGGGCCCCCGAGGGGTCATTTCGAAACAAAGCGCTGAAGAAAATTTTTTTTCAAAACCCCTTTCCAAGACTTATTTTAAAATTTGCGCTCCAGTTGTAAGCAATGGGGGAAATGTAATCGTTAAACAGCATTTTTATTGGGCCCCTTTTGTCAACTATATCAAAGAATTGTAAAGAAACCCTATTCAAAAAATTTTAAAAATCCTTTTGTAATAATATAGTGCCCATTTATATTTTACGACCAATTTTTTCCCAAAAAAAAAAAAAACAAAAATGACTATGATGTCAATTTTTTTTACAAATTATTGAATAAAAAAATCAAATATATAAAAACCCTTTTAAATTTTTAAAAAGGATTTAGTCGAATTGCACATCCCACACTACAAAACTGTGCCCGGGGGATTTCTTTTATATCACCAATGTTCTTTCAACAATTTAAAGATTGGCATATTTTTTATAAATTTATGATACTACTATTGAGAAAAAAAGTGAAATCTTATATTTATTATATTTTTTATTAAAAATTTCCAAAATTTTTTTCCCTTTAAAAGATATTATTGATTTTTTTTTATGGCTTATCCTTTTTGTTTTTGAATTGTTGCTTAAACCACAAAAGTTTGAAAAAATTTTAAAGAAGATTTCCCTTATAATTTAAATTTAAAATTCCCTTTTTTCTTTTTTATTTTGGGAAAAAACGAAAAAAATCCCAAAAAATTAATGGCTGTTTGTTTAAAGACCCTGTGAACGAGGGCCCGGTTTTAATTATCTCTATTATAATGACGACAGAAAATTTTTATGGTCGAAATTTTAAAGTGAAGAAAAAAATTTCTTTGATCAATATGAAAAATTTTTTTTAATTTTTAAATTTTTAAAATTTTATTGAAAAAAAAATTTTTTTTTTTTTTTTGTTCTGGAAAAAGATTTAAATTTTGATATATTGTTCAAAAATTTTTTTTTTACATTTATTCAAAAATAATGTAACTTAACAAAGATTATAGTTTTAAAAAAATTTTAAAAAAAAAACACGTTTTTTTAAAAATTTTTCTTCAATTTAATTTTTTCTTTTAAAAAAACTAGAAAAAGGGAAAAAAATTTAAAAGATTTTTTTATTTAAATTTTTTTTTTAAATGTTTAAAAGGTATTTTAGTAATGAAAAACCCTTTGTTTTTTAGAAAAAAGGAGAATTTCCCAAAATTTTTTGGTTTTTAATTTTTGAAATTGAAATAAAAATTTGGTAAATTATTATGTATTAAAAAAGAAACTAATGATGGGTTTTTTGGAAAAATGATGATTTCCCAAAAAATTTTTTTAGCGGGAAAAAAGTTTTAAATTTTTTATCCAAAAAGGATATTATCTAATTAAAACCTGAAAAATTTTGTCTTTTTAAATTTAAAATTTTCCCCTTTAGGGGGGTTAGTAAAAAACTTAAACCATTATGGAAATCTTATCAATTGAATTTGATTTTTTTATGGCCCTGAATCCTTGCTACTACCCCATTTTGGTAGGAGGTTTTTGGAACCAAACCCGATGTAAAAAACCTGTTTTTTTAATTTACCAAAACATTAAAAAAATTTTTTCCAACACAAAACTCCGGTGGAAGAAAAAAGGAAAAACCCTTTTGTTGTACAGGATGGAACATCCTTTTTTTTTCAACTTTTTGTTTAAAAAATTTTAATAAAAAATTTTTTGGAAAGAAAAAGGTTTTGTTTAAAAAAATTTTTGAAAAAAATAAAAATATTTGGCAATAAAACAAATTTTTAATTTTTCTGTTGGGCCCCAAATCCCCTTTCTAAGGACTTATTAAAAATGTTGTGTTTTTAAAAACTTATAATAAAATCTGTTTGGTTGGGTATGTTAAAAAAGGTTTTAACATCCTTTTTCGAGATACTAAAACCACATAGAGTTTTTTTTGAATTCTTTTATTTGGTTTTAAAAATTTAAAGTAATGAAAAAAAAAATTTAAATTAACATATACTCTTGATGAGAGATATAATTTTTGTCTTCATAGAAAAGATTTTAATAGAATAATTTCATAATTGTAAAAAAAGTTTTATATCTCTAACAAAAATATAAAATTTTATCATAAAAATACTTTGAAATTATATATATAATTTTGCCTTCATAGAAATTTTTACAAACATATATTCTAATTACATTTTTAAAATATGAATGTATGTATAAAAAGAATATCAAGACTATAAAATATTATGGCAAAAACCAACATCAAAATTACTCGAAAAAATTTTTTACCAACATCAAAATTACTCGAAAAAATTTTTGTTCAAATCCCTTACCAACACTTATTAAACTGTTGCGCTCCAGTATGTAAGCAATGGAGAAATGTAATAGTTGATCAGCATTATATGCCACTTCGTCAATTATATCACAGATATTGTAAAGAACCTTATTCAAAATTTAAAAGTCCCTTTGGTAATAGTAGTAGTGCTATTGATATTTTACGACCATTTTTTCGGAAAAACAAAAACAAAGATGACTATGTATGTCAATTTTTATTACAAATTATTGAATATAAAAATCAAATATATAAAACCTATAATTTTCAAACGGATTTAATCGAATTGCATACTCACCCACACTACAAACATGCTGCTGCATTTCTGGTACATCACCAATCGTTCTACAACAATATCGTCATTAAGATTCATTCTACTCTTTTCATTTGAGAAAATCGAATAAATCCAATAATTAATGGCTGTTCGTTAATGACATGTAAACGAGCACGAGTGGTAAATCATCTCTATTGTAACGATGACAGAATTATTGTGGTCGAATTTCAAAGTGAAGAAATTATCTTTGATATATTTGAAATATTATTATTAATTTTTAAAACTCATATTGATAAGAAATTTTTAATTGTTTTGTTACATTTATTCAAAAGTAATGTAACTATAATCAATGATTATAACTTATTAAAAAATTATGAAAAACAACACGATTTTTTAATAGTTTTTTCCTCAGAAATACTAGAAGAGGTAAAAAATTTAATCAATTTTCCCATAATTTTTAAACAACTACTCTTATTAGAAAAATCTAAAATTTACTAGGTTTACTTATAATAATTTTTCTATTTATGATGTCAATTATTTTTGTTTATTAAGTTAAATATCATATATATTTTTTTTTAGTATTATATAAAATATTTTACCAACACAGAATTTATAAACTCCACAAACTCCATGTGATGTGGCAGTAGTTTTGGGAACCAACCAACTAACCGTTTTTCAACTTGACAAACATTAAAAATTAATATCATATAAAATATTTTACCATATCCTGTTTCTCAATGGTGGCTTATAATCTATGATGGTAAAATATTTTGTGATACCAAAAAAGGTTAAAATTTTTTAACATGA
>NC_069485.1:21705685-21737745 GCF_026875155.1 Cherax quadricarinatus
GTTTGATTTTTCCCAAAAACTTCAAAAGTAAACAAATCGTCCAAGCGGAAAAACACGTCAACTGGTGAGTCAAATTTTTTTTAAAGTGCACCATAATATTTATACCTTTTTTTTTCACAAGCAGTTGTTGCATAACATAAATTTTATTTTTTGTGAAATTAAAAAATTCAAAGGGGAAGCAAAAAAATTAAGGGGGGCCCTTTTGGACGGACAAATGACTAGAGGAAATATCATTTTGTCCCGGGAATGTTTTTTGTTTTCTGGCCCTTTCGGAAATTGGCATTTTTTGAAATTTGTTAAAAATTGGCAAAATTGCTAATTCTGACCACTGTACTGGAAGTTGAATTCTAAATGGGGGGTTTTTCTGCCCCCTTCGATAGAAAAAGGGTTTCTAGCGAAAAATTCATTTTTTGTTGACTATTACAGTAAAAAGGCCCGACAATGGGCTCAAAGTGGGCAAATCCCGATGCGTAAACATCGCCGAGCCCGCTAACTTTGCGAGAGCAAATTCCGTATTTTTTCTATCAAATTCAAACTTTTGATTTTTTATGTCGGGAAAGATTCTCTATTTTTTGAAGAGAAAATAAATTTTTTTTTTTTTTAAAATTTTGGGCCGACCCTGAAAGGTTCGGAGAGGCCTGCCCCTAAAAGGGGTTTAAGGGTTAATGTAGGGCACAGAAGTCAAGTAGCACGGGACTTCAGGGGAGGTGGTGGGTGGTGAACTAAAACTTCTAAATCCTTTGGACCTTTTATATACATTTGGATCCTTTTATACCCTTTGGGGCCTTTAAAAATTATTCCATTTGGCAGTAGCTTGGGAAACCCCCTTGCAGTATTGGGGATGTAAAAATCCTGTTTCTCAACTTAAAAAATTTTTTCAAATATTTTACTAACACAAAATTAAATTTTGTTATTTTTGTTTTTTTAGTGATCATTTAAAGGTTAAAGATTTTTTTTATTATATTTTTTTTTTTAAATTTTTTTTTAAATTGTGTATATAAAATTTATATTTATGTCTGAAAGTCGTTTTAAAATAATTACACATAAAAGAAAAAGAAACAACATTGTCTAGGTGTAGACTGCATTTTGACTTAAATCTATTTCCATAATATAGATACCTTTATTTGAAAATTTTTTTTACACATAAAAGGTCAATTTTTTCTAGATTTTTATGGACATTAAATTTATGTCTCTTTAAACTGGATGCAGAAGATAATTGTTTTTTTTTTTACAAAAAATACAATTAAATATTATTTTATTAGAATGTTCTCTTTTTTTATGAATATTCAAATATGTACAACACTCAAATACTTCTTATAAATGTTTTTTTTTTTGTAGTCATCAATTAATACTGAAATATTTGTAGTAAAGGGATAAAGATCCTTTTAATTAATTTCACCATAATAATGAATTAACTAATTGTAAACAATTATTTACTACAGTGAAGTGTGACTATGGCTAGCTCTAATAGTAGCAGTAGAAAAAACAACAAAAATGATGATAATCCTTCCTACATCACCATAAGCAGTAGTAGCAGCAACAGCAACAGCAATAAGAGGAAAAACACTACAAATTTAGAACTTCCTAACACAAGCAAAGGAAAAAATCAAAATAAGAAATTTTGTATTCCCACCAAAGAAGATTGGTTTTTAAATAATCCTAAAAATTTGTTTAAAGATGAATGGGTGAAAATTAATGATGAAGAGGCATATAAAGCATTTCCATTTAAATGGGAACGAAAAAATGAATTATATACTACTTCTAAAGTTATAGATCCAATGCCAGAATTGGAAGATTTGGAAGAACTTCCAAATTTAAATTTACCACATGTGAAAGATCCTCAAGAAGTTAGAGTAATTAAATTACTTATTAAATTCATTATGGAAAAAAAACAATATGAATAAATAGACAAGATTTATTAGAAGATATCAAACTTAAACACTTGTTTAGCTATGTGAACCCATTTGGAAATTTCCAGATCTTCCTTTAAAATGTCAACTTCCAAATTGGATAGTCAAATTTATCAGTCAGGAATAATGAAAAAGTAAACATTTAAAGTAGCACGAATAGCTACAGGTGCTTTATATGTAACAATTGAACATATAAAGATTTATAAACCATATCAAAATGCTGTGCATTAAATATTTTGGCACTGAAAAAGCTAAAGAGCTTTATTCTCATGCTGTTTTTGAAAGTCAACATAGGTATTTGATACCTAATTTAGAAATTTCTATGAAGAATTTAAGTTCTTCTTCATATCAAGTGCCTAATTCAGGAAATCAATAAAAGAAATAATATACAAAGCCTTTGTACAGGCTATAACAGGGAATAAGTCTTTAAATTTGGAAATTTCTCATCATCATAAAAACAGCAGCAAAAATGCACCTGCAGATAAACTAAAAATAAAAAAAACAAAAGTAGCTAGAGTTAGACCATTCCCAGAAACTTTTAACAAAAATAAATAAGTTAAAAAATATGATTTTTCCATTTCCATTTTATAATTCTTGGATATTATAAATACAATAAAATTCATTCAATTTTATATTTTTCTCAAATACAAACATTTAATTTTATTCATCAAAAAAAAATTCAATTTATTCATCAATTACAAACATATAAAATAATAATTAATTTATCAATTAAAAAAAAAAATAAAATTTGTTACATCTTCTTGACTTATTGTCAAACATAATATAAAAATATAATGTCGTGCCGAATAGCAGAACTTCGATCTTGGTTAATAGCAACGCTTCATCTTGTCATTTTGGCAAGCAAAAAATTTGTGTATGAAATAATTCCCCAAAAATTTCATTTGAACCTAACAAAAAAAAATATATTTATGTGTTTGTTTAGTACAAATTATTGTAAAACGTAATTTAAAATATATTTAGTGGGTAAGGCTAAAATAATTGATCTTTTAAAATAAGTTAGGTAAGTTTTTCTAAGATTTTTTTGGTGCAAATTTAAAAATTTTTTATTTAATAAAATAAAAAAAAATTTTTTAACTTTTAAAGATAATAAAAATTTTTCAGGAAGGACTAATTTTAAAAAATTTTCATTGACAGTTTTCATTTTTTGGCCAAAACACAATAATAATTAATTTAAAAATTAAAATCAAATTTTTTGTTAAATACTTTTCAATTTTTTTTTTAAGGCTTCTAGAACACTCATTTTTTTTTAATTTTTTGAAAAAAAAACATATTTTTTAAAATTTCCCAAAATTCTTTTGAGAAATTGCTTTTTTTTCCTTTTTTTTTTTTTTTATATTTTTTTTTTTTTTTATTCGTTTTTTTTTTTTTTTTTTTTTTTTACCAAAAAAATTTTTTTTTTTCCCTTTTTTCTTTTTTTTTTTTTTTTTTTTCCATTCCACCCCCTACCATATCTAAAAACTCCATGAAAAAATCCTTTTTGCCATATTGTTAGAATCAAAATTAATTTAAAATATTCAATTCCAATTTGAATTCAATTATCAAACCACCACCCCACTACACACCACCCCCACCACTTGCCAAAGTTTAAGCATGATTTTTTTGTACTTGGAAATTTAAAATATTAGACCACATTTTGGATGGGTGGTTCTCTTAAAGTAAATTTTTAAAGCGGAATAAAAAGGAATATGAAGAATTTAGCACCCAAGAAAGGTTATCCTTTTTTTGAGAAAAAGTAAATTTTTGATAGATCATGGGTTTTTATTTTCTTTAGGCATTCGGCAAAATTTAGCACCAAATCTATTAATTTTCATAACCCAATAACAATGATCTTTCTCATAAAAAAATATTTGCGAATATTAAAATCTGTCCAAAAATTTTTTTAAAAAATTTTGGGGCACAAAATGTTATTAATAAATATGTCTTTGTCATCATCACATCATCACCCTCACCATTTACAGTGGAACAAAACCCACTGTAAATGTTTCTTTAAAAGAATGTTCTTTAATCTTCCCAACAAAAATTTTTCTCATTTTTCCTTAATTTACCATTCCAATACTTCTTTTTTACTACGTATCAAAATGAAAATAGTTCTTACTTGCTGTTTTTTGTTTCGTTTTAAGATTTCCTTCTCAATATTCTCATTAAAATTTTCTGTTCTATTTTGGGTAATTGGAGAAGCTTTTTCTTACATTTTTCAAACTTTTGAAAAATTTTTGATTTTCTTGAATCTATCTGGTTAAGATATAAAAATGATCTTTTTTTTTTTTTTAAAGAGGACTTTTTTTTCACCCAAAAACTTTTTTTTTTTGTTTCAGTAAAAACTCTTTACTTTTTTTTAAAAAACCCCAAATTTTTTTTGAGATAAGATATCCACATGTGTTCTATCTTCAATTACGGGAATAATTTCGAATGGTGAATCTTTTTTGGGATTTGTTTGCCATCAAACAGCCCCATTTCACAATATTTTCAAAAAAAATTCTAAAATTTTTGAAGAAAAATCATGATATTTAAATTTATACCATAGGAATTATCAATGGCTGTATCAATTTCAACCAAAGACCAATTTTTACGTTTTTTTCTGGTGAAAATTTTCTTTTAGCCAGCTGATATGATGGGTTCATTAAACAAATGAAATTCATTACCCTTTAACAATAGTATGTCAAGTTATGCACAAATTTCGTGTTAACCAACCCCTGACTGAATGAAAATTTATTTAAAATCTTCTTTCAAGATTTCGGGAGTGAGAAAGGCAAAAAAAAATTTCGTTTCTCATATGTCTTTTTAAACCCATAACCCGATGTTTTTCACTGATTCAAAATATGATTTCAATAAATATTTTCCAAATAAGATCAATTATATATATCCTTATTTAAACCCCCAAATTATTACTTGTCATTGTTATTCTGGGATTGTTAAAAAAATTGATATCTTAAATTCCAAATATTTTCTTAATGGCTTTTTTAAATATCAATTTTTCGTAACTTTCTCATTTTCTGTGCCCAATATTTAGTAATAAATTTTTCCCCAAACCAAAATAGTATTTTCTTCTATTTTTTTGAACCATTTATCAAAAAAATTCTTTTGTCTATTTATTTATTTTCCTAACTGATTCTAATATGGGAAATATTTTCTTTATTATATGGAAAACTTTGAAAAATCATTCTGTTATTTTATCAGTTTCCTTTTTACCCTTTGGAAATCTTTTCAATATTTTCTGAAAAAAAATAAATTAGTTAAAAACTCTTTCCAAAAATAATTAAAATTCAGTAATTATTAAGTGGGATATTTTAGTATATATATATATAGTCATACCAAACTGTCCCCAATTTAAAAAAACTTTCTTTCTCTAAGAAATTCAAATATATGATTCCATCATAAAATTTGAGAGGTATTTAAAAAGTTACTTTTTCCCCTTCTCTTTTAAATACTAAAAATGAAAAAAATAACACTATTTTTTTTTGTTGTTTCAAATTATTATTTTTTTTTAATAAGGAATTTTTAAAATAAGCTATTTTTTTTTATAAAACATTTAATTTTTTTATTTTCTGTTGATTTTATTTATAGAGTTTGATAAAGTAAAATTTATACTTTATAGTAAAGAAATAGTAGTAGCAGATAGTAGCAGCAAAAGAAGTAGTAGAGTACAGCAGCAACAGTAAAGAATATTATTTTTTATTATTATTGTTTTATTTTATTATTACAGTTTGGAAATTTTCTGCCTTAAAACCTAATAGGACCATTGTCCAGTACAATCAAACCCTTTTGTTCAAAGTTAAAAATTTAGTGTTATAGATGATAATTCACATAATTAAAGTTACACTTTGAGTTGGTTATGATTTTTACTTCTTTTTTTAATCCACTTTTAATTAAAATGGGTACTCTACGAATTTTAGTGTGTATTCCCTTTTTAAATATAGGAAAAATTTTAAAAACCACTTTAACTTCGATTTTGGCATTTTCTATTCTTTGTGTATGGGGTGAATATTTATCTGAATTTGGAGCTTTAAAACGTCCCGTTTTTTTTATAGAAATTTTTAATTCCTAAACTTGATTGTTTTTAAAATAATTGTATTTTTTAAACTAAAAAACGAATTTTTGGTCCTCCATTGTAAAATTTAAATTTTTTAATACTCCATTCAATTAAAGACTCTTGTTTTGTTTTTTATCTAAAATTTGTTAGTTATGTTAAAAAAGGGAATTAATAGTATAATTTTTATTATAGTTTAAAATCGATACTTAAACAACTACTATCATTGTCAGCAAAATTTACAAAAATAGAAAAATTTTTATCCCCCAAAACCCCCTACCTGAAATACAGGGTGAAAATTCAATGTTGCCACTTTACTTTATAAAATTTTAAATTTTATGCGAATTTTAGTATAGTTTTATTACAATTTATTTCAAAACCACTATTGAGGTTTTCTTTAGTCACCACCCCCCAATAGCTTTTCCCCAAGGTTTTTTATTATGACTTCAATTGTATAATTTTTGGAAATGGAAAAAAATATTGTTATTCTTTTTTAAAAAATTCGGTACAAAAAGATACACTTTTTTTTTTATCCCCATTAGGGGTACAGGCAATAAAATTATCAAATAGTCCAACTGTAAAATTAACATACTTATTCAAAGTTTGGGTACATTCTTTTCCCTTTTTTTTTTTAAAAATATATTTCTTGTTTGTTAAAATATTTAAATTTTTATATAAAAATTTTTAAAATAAGTAAATTGAAAATTTTTTATTATTTTCTTTTTACAGAAAGAAAATTTTAAACAAACAGACGGGATTAGAAATTCATTTCGTCGTCAAGTGTTTAAAAAAAAAATATAATGACTCATCTTTTCAAAAAACCCCTTTGGGTACAATATGGTTAACTACACAAATTCAAAAAATGGTATGTAATATCAAACTACCAAAAAACATTAATACAAGAAAAATTTATTTGGAGGTTAACTCCAAACAAGAGAGTGAGCCACAGTTTTAAAAAACAAAATTTACTTCAAATAACTACCCCCCAAAAAAAGTGATAGAAAATTTTAATTCAAAACAGCCCCAATTTCAAAACTATAAAACCTACATTAAACCCAAAGAGTAACGAGAAAATGTAAAAAAGTTAATAAAAATTGTGCAGTAATTTTATTTACGACAACTTAAAAAATTTACACTGGTGAAAAAATTTATTTGTAATGATTTGATAAGTTTTTACTCGCAAAATGCTTGAGAAAAAATTAAAAGTATACATTTGGGGTTTTTAAAACCATTTACACTTGAAGAAAAATTTGTAAAAAGGTCAGAAACCATTTCTTCAAATTTTTTGAGAAAACATAAGTTAACACAGTGATGCAGTGGAAAACTTTTTGTATATTTATTTAATATTCCTTATAAAAATATTATCACTTTTCAAAAATAAAGAGAGTGCATTAAACAAATTTGCAAAACAAAAAAATAATAAAGATTTGTATGCTTAAAAAAAAATACAATGAAAAATTTCAATCATGTGTGGAGAAATTTTTTCCCGGGGGGGGGGTATCACCCCCCTTCAGCCCCCTTCACCCTTTTTTTAGCCCGAGGGGGATCAAAGGGGGAGGGGTTTTTTTACTGTAGAGTGAAATTGATCCAGAGCTATCCCGTAGTCAAAGACCTTGCTCCTTGCGCGTGTTACAACGTGATTTTTATAAGGGAAAAGTACATCTTTACTTTCGGGCAATTAAAGGAAAAAACCCGCTCCCCCTTTTTTTACCATAGTAAAGATATGTACATTGGTCACGTTAAGACAGAAGAAACAAAATTTGCTTTGCTTTCAGGGGACAGGGGGCAAAGGGATAGGGCACGTTTTTTTTTTTGCTGGGGGCAGTGCGGCAGGGGGCCTGGGGGTTTGGCAATTTTAACTTTGACTCTACTACTGAGTGACACTTGACGCCCGGATAACAACAAAGAACACTGATCTGTGCATTAGTCGTGGTCAAAGTGTCTCACAAAACACGATAAAACATAAGGAGGTGTGATCAGCTTCTCTGTGGATTTCATGTGAACAATAAAGACAATCTTGTGGAACATAGTGTACCAGTGTGCGTTTCTAGACAATGGAAGATGTGGACATCCAAGGACACTTCAGCTTCTATCAAGTCAACAAAAATCTTGTCGAAAAGGTGTTGAGAAACACCATAGCTACGTTACAAAGAGCAAGGTATTGTTTCGAATTTCTTGTAGGATCAGGGATTGCACAATTCTTGAGTCACAAGGAGTTTGTAATCAACCTATATTCGGCAGTAAGTGTGGACTTTTTGAGTCCAAACAAGAATGTATTTTGTTCAGCCATCATCCGAATGAAAATATGCTGACATAACACCCCCTAGGGGTTATTTATACTTACAATTGTATCGCTTGACAGGTCCCATGTTTGATGGTTTCGACAGCTTCTACTAGACCTCGTCTGCAGGGGCGGCTGTGTAGACCGATTTGCTGTCATTTATCAGGCTAATGTTCATTATTATAGTTATATAACACGGCAGGTAAGGGGCCGCCCCACAAATCCTCAACCGAGTTTTGGTCGTGCTCGAACGGATTAAAGACCACACTGTGGTCCAAACATGTTGTACTCAGTGTACAAAAAAAACCTATGAGCCAAGGTCCCCTCCGAAAACACGACCTGGTAAAACTAGTGTTTTACATATAATCAGTATAAATGAGTCCCTCCAGGACTCAATCAAGAGAATGGGCAGCCAAAGAAACGGGCGCTCACCCCAGTGGAAACCCAAAGTAAAGGGAGCTGGTGGACTCACCCACATTGCTGCTCCCACTGACTCCAATCTGGGCAAAATCGCTGATTAATAACAACACCACAAGTGATTGTTGTTTGTCTGAGTGTATATATACAATAGTGTTTAGTATGTTTATAGTCTGAAAATTAAGAGACAAGATTGTGTTAAAGTTGTTTCTGATAAATTTTCCTGTTATTTTAAAGGAAACTTATATATAAAGTGTAAGCTTTTCAAATAATATTAACTAGTGACATTTATATATGTGTAGTAATATTCACATGTGATTTACAGTTTACAGTGACATTTATAGTGTATAGTGGAATGAAGTGTTAATATCGTGATTACGATAATTATCATGGTTCAGGCTGACTCAAGCAAAAACACCAGACACATGTATGGTTGTACCCTTCTTGGTCTATTGACCTGAGGTTAAGGCTTAGTGGCGTCAGTAGTGTCTGGACTCGATTATTGCTGACTAAGCATAACAAAAACTCAGCTGTTTATAGCAGTACAGTGTTTTTAAACACTCTAAGTTGTGCTAGAATTTTCAGTTTTACCATTAAAATGGCTTGTTTGAAAACTAGTTTTCAGTCTTTACAGACTTAAGATTACACAATTAGAAAAATCTAATTTCAGTCTGTTCTAGGATTAACTCAAGATATCAAACATAGATTTTGATGATTTGAGGTCAAGTTTTGAATATTAACACAACGTTGGAAATAAATTAATTCAGGACTATTACAATTATGAAAATAATTTTCTGAATCAGATCCATCTGAGGATGAAATTAAAAATGTTTGGATACTTTTAGTGATCATCTATTTAAGGTGGGACAGAGTTACAGGCTATCTGCGTAAAATCTGTCACAGAGACTACTGAAACTAGTGGTCAAAACACCTGTTAACCTGTAACAACAGTGTCCCATTACCAAGCTTACCTACATTGTCATTACCTATTTTCCATGGTCATAATTATGAGAATTCATTAGTGGTTTCAATCCATAGTAATTCACGAACTGACATAGTGAGATTGCTAAGTTCAATATCTTAAATGTCTTGTGAAGGGAGGAACCCTATGAACTGATTAAGTCATTTCCGGTGGTCAAAGGCAATTATCCAAATAGCCTTACCGTGTTGAGCCGCCCAATTACTTTGATGATGACAAGGCTAGAGTTAGCATGCAAGTCTTATATCAAGCTTGAAGCCACCCGAACATTGTTTTTCTTGAATTACAGGCATTTAGAATTACATTAGACAATAGTCTCAGATCTCTAGATGCTAAATATGACCTAAGACAACTGTGATTGGTTTATCAGTGGGTAAGGTAACAGGATAAGCTGTCACCACAAACTATTGACGATTCAATATTTATGATTCAATAAACGCTATTTAATTGTGAGGACAATTAGCAATGGTTACAAACAATAAGTTTAGCATGCAAGCACGAGACAAGATGAACCCAACCCCCCCCACAACCGAGGATAACAAACCTTCAAATCAGTATAAAAAGAGTGTACATACTCCCATTAAACCACATAATGGGGAAATCCCGTTAGGGCATTTATCAAGCTGTGAATTCTAATAGACAGTAAACAGACTGTCATAACATTAAAACGTACTCCAAAATGTGTACTTTGTGATGGAACACATTGGGCACGAGTATTGTATTCTATAACACATCAATGGAGGCACGTAAACAGTATTCATCAGCTGAAAAGGGCATCAAGTGTTTAGGTGAACACAAGGGAGAAAAATGCTCACTTGAAAGATAGTGTTTTAAATGCAAGGGTGATATGCATATCAGATTATGCCCAAATACTTTTGTGGAGAAATTTTGCTCCAGGAGGGGGGTATCAGCCCCCTTCAGCCCCCTTCAGCCCTTTCAGCCCTGTGGGGAACACTCAGAAGGGGCGAAGCATCTTGTTTACAGCTTGAGTGAGTAATTGATCACAGATGCTATGCCACGTAGTCATATACCTCTGCCTCCTTGCCAGCGGTGTTACACACTTGTATTTTTATAAGAGGACACATCAGTCCACCAGTGCCCCCTTTTCCCTAATCAGCCAAATCTCCTGGTATTACAATCTCTTTTACTGATTAGCAGGAACTCATTCAAGGAATACAATGTACTTAGCTCCCACTTTTATTACATTAGTTTTTATTAGGTTTAAAGATTAGTGTTACTATTGTTGTCTTACGCTTTAAAGACTAGAACAAGCAGAGATGGAAACAAAACATTTGCCTTTGCGTTCATCCCCTGAGGTGACCAGGTGTCGACAGGGAAATGCCAAGCGGGGTATAAGCTTAGTCAGGCGTTTTTTTCTTTTTTTTTTTTTTTTTTGTGCTGGGGGGGCAAGTGCGGCATGGAGCTCGCTTGGGGCGTCTGGGCAGATTAACTTTGGACTATTCTTCTACTACGAGTGGACCACTGAACGCCAGGATAACCACACAAAAAGAAAAGAAAACTGATCTGTTCATCTTGTCTGTCGGGACTAAGTGATCCTCTCGACATCCTCGATAAACTTTATGAGAGAGTATTTGTATTGTTGATTTTCAGCTTATCTTGTGGATACATTGTGGTACAATGTAAAGACAAAATCTTGTGTGGAACAAAATTGTTGCTTACCGTACGCTTAGGTCGTTCGGTTTTCCTAGACAATGGAAGGACCCGTTTGGACATCCAAGGACACCTTCCCAGCTTCTATCAAAGTTCAACCGATCTTCTGTCGAAGGTGTTGACCTAACTCCATTGCTCACGTTACAAATGAGCAAGGTATGTTTTCGAAATTTATTGAGATTCGGGGGATTGCACAGATTCTTGAGTCACATGGAGTTTTTTCGTAATCAACCTATAATCGGCAAGTAAAGGTCTGTGTGGACTTTTGAGTTCCCAATCATGCGGTTAAGTATTTCGTCGCCATCATCGGTATGAAAAATATGCTGACCATTTAACATACCCCATAGAGCGGTTAATTTTATTCTTACAATATTGTAGCTCTTGACAGCACACATTGTTGTGATGCGTTTTCGACAGCTTCTAGACTCGTCTTGCCAGGGGCGGGAGGCGGCGGCTTGTTTTGTAGACGAATTTTGCTGTAATTTATACAGCTTAACGGTAGTTGTTCACATTATATATAGAGGTTTATATTAACCACGGCCAGGTAAAGGCCAAAAAAAATCCTCAATGAAGATGTGTTTTAAATGATGGGTTTGCATCATACAGCATTTTGGCCAAATATTTGCTGAACAGCATCAGACTTCCACAGAATCAGGAAAGTCAACAAGCAAATCTGCATTAAATGTGAGAGATAAGTTTAAGCAACTGCTCTCCCGATAGCTCGAGTTGAGTTATCTAATAAATTACACAAAACAATGTGCTCCAACACATTTGATCAAGGCTCACAAAGGTACTTCATCAGAAGATCCGTGTTGCAGAAACTGAATAAACAAACCCTATGCCAAAATTACAGTTAGAATATAGCTGGTTTTTTCATTTAATTCTGGTAAAACAGACATATGACCTAGCCAAAATCAATGTTGGTCTAGGATAAAAGGAAAAAGACAGTAGAAGCTGTGGTAGTATATGATTTACCTAAGTCTGTTGCAGATCAGGGATTAAAAGAAACAGTTGCAGCACGAAAGCAGGCTAAGGTCAAGTAGCCTTTCCTGAATACAGACGCGACACCATTAGTCCAATTGATTAATCATTGGAAGTGATTATTATCACTGTTTTGTGCAAAATATAGTCAAAGTAAACATGATGTTCACTTGCCTGGGAAAACAGCAGGTGGGCCATCAGATATGTGGTCCCATTCCCTCTCAAAGTGGGAAAGAAGCTGATATTGATTCAGTGGAAAATGTAATAGTTACGAGAATAAACAGCTGATCTTGTACCACAGCAAAAATTTATCATTACTGGAAGGAATGAATGAACCAGTTGATATGTTGTGGGATTTAGATGCGATAGGTATTGATGTAAATAAAACCAAGCCCACAAGAGTCTCAGAACTATAACCCGGATTTGGACCACTGTCAAATATAAAGATGGACAGTATTGGGTTAGGTTACCAGGAAATTAAATCCACCCACATCTGCCTAGCAATTATCGGCAATGGCTTTCAGACAGATGAAAGCACAAATACATGAGCTCAGGAAGAAATCCAGAGGTTACTGATGTCTATGATAATATCATTCAAGAACAGTTGGACATTAAATTCCATTGAGGAAATAGTCGAAAAGATAAGTTGGAAGACAGACGCTCATGATTTCCCGCACCATGGAGTCAGAAAAGATTCTGAAACCACTCCACTATGTGTTGTATATAATTGCAGACGCACATGACAAAAATAATGATGTAGCAGTCTTAATGCTGTCTGAGGGACCGGACCCTCACTAACTGAGAAGCTTTGAGACGTGTTATGAAAGTTCGCACAAACCCATAGGCCTACACGGTGTTATTTCCATAAAGCTGTTTTAAGAGTAGGACTACATGAAAATAGATAGAGATTATATACTCGATTCTTGTGGCCTGAAAAATCACATGTCCTCAAAGTCCTGTGAAAACTTATCGTTTCAATCAGTATTATTTGGTGCAAACATCCTCTCCATTCTTACTAGAAGCTTCTCCCCCCCCCACCCACCAATTTGGAAAGAAATCTGAAAGTCCCTTCAAAGAAATCTTAAGAAAAAGTTTATATGTGGACAATCTTTCAAGGTACTGTGGAATAAAGAGCAGGATTTGAAAATCCTTATACAGAGAAGCTAACAAGGAAGATGAAGAAGCAAATATGCCTCTAAGGATGTGAATACAAATTCAAAGCTATTAAGGGGAACTTATCAAAGAAGATTTCCCTGGAAACTGAAATTCCTGATTGACAACAATATGCTGGGACTTAATTGGAACACACTGGAAGATACTTTGAGTCTCAAAAAGAATAAACAATAAATCATGCAGGTTCCACTCTCTAAAACGTAGTTTTACTGTCAAGGTATCACAATGTTTTGATCCTCTAGGGAACTCGTCTCACCAATTTACATAAAGGTTAAATGATTATGCAAGATGCATGGAAAATCAAAATTGGATGGGATGGAGAACTTGCCTCTAGAAATGAGTCAAGCATGGGATGAAATATACAAGGAGTTAAACTAACTCATCAATTATACTTCCCAGACAAATAGGTCAAGAGGGAATATCAAGTACACTTTACCTGTGTTCTGTGATGGCGTCAACCAGAGGTTATGGCGCTGTAGCTTACATGAGTATGCTGAAGGAAGTACACTAAATTACTTCAAAGGCCAGGGTAGCACCCTTGAAGGTCAGAACCAGTACCACAATTGGAACTGACAGCACTCTATGTAGGTACAAATTAGTGTCTATCTCAACAAAGTACGTGATTTTCCAAAAATCTCACTATTGAGAAAACCGTGATCTGCGAGTGATAATGAAGCAGTTCTCCGTGGTAAGAAATTATAAGAGTAAGTTGGGTCTATGTACAGAACAGTGAAGCAGAAATTATTTTTAATTAAAACACAGAAGAAAGCAGAGAGTAGAGATTTTCTCCCTTTCTTCACGTCTCTACCCAAGAGCGAATCCTGATGACATGTTGTCACGTGGTGTCTCACTCATGAAATTTGTGTACATTTAATAAATTATTGGCTCAAAGCGACTCCGATAACTTGGCTCTCTAATGGAAATAACTGGCCTCAGCAAAAAAATTGGTTCACATTTTTGCCAGAAAGAAGCCGTTCTGCTTGAACACAGCAGAAAAAATAAGTTGTGTAAATCTGCCAGCAGGGACACAACAGAAATAGTCATTGATGGATCTAAAATACTAATATTCCCTGGGTAAATTTTTAAGAGTTACAGCTCTTGTCTTTAAATTCATTTTTTAATGAAATATTATAACTGATTATGACATGTCTTGTGAACCCTTTAAATACTACGGCTGTTTGAACTCAATACAGAACGATGTGTTACTCTAAGAATATAAAAAAATTTTCTGGGAAAACACAATGATAAATCCCTTTTTTAAAGAAAACTGTTTTATGATTAATTCTTTAGGATTTTATATCGACTCTGAAAAGCATTATTAGATGTCGGGAAGACGAATTTATAATTCTTCACTACCTTAAGAAGCCATACATCCAAATATTGATCCCCAAGAATCATTGGCTGACAAAATTGATTTGTGACCCCAAAAACGGCCCACAGTAACGTGTTACATTGGTGGGGTAGCTGACACACTTTGTCCCCAAAATATATTATAATTACGGATCAATTTCCTACTGGATACTCAGGTCGAACAGAAGTAAGTTGGAAAATCGAAAAAAAACAAACAAATATAAAGGATGTTTTTACTTGTTTCTGTTCACTCACGATATGCGAGGGGTTATAAGGTATGTCATATTCCAGTCGCCTCACCTCATTCCATCTGAAAAGGTTTGTCATAATCACTCAATTTGACGGTGACCAGGTGTTATAGTGATCCTAGATGGTCCAATAATTTTAACCATAAAACAGTTGACAAAGTTCCCTATCAAGGTGCGATTTCTGTTTTGTTCACTTGTGCCTACAAATGAGACAGTACCCATCTAGAAAGTAGCCACTGACATGGTCGGCTGAAACCTCTTTATTCAAATTAATCAGAGGTTTGCAGCCAGATAGGGCATTCTGTCCATGACTGATTGGGTTGATTTTCAGATAATGCAACGAACTTTGTTGCTGGTGCTGATTTTTATAAGCAAGTTTTGAATCAGCAGAAGTTCAACTGATGCTGAATAATTGCAGATGTCGTTGGAGATTCAGTCCTCCATAAATTTCCATGGCACGTGCGGCCTTTGTATGGTAAGAATGAAATCGGCAATTGTAAAGCTCTGTTGTTAGGGAAGACTCTTCAACTAGGTAGAGAATAGAATTAGGAGAATTCTGTTACAGTTGTGACTGAATAGAAAATTGAGTTTCAACAACAAGACCTCTACTTCATGTGTTACGATGATCTGGTACCCAATTTTTGATACCCAGTCCTTGAAAGTAGTTACACTCTACAAGTCGTTAAAGTTCCAATTCTATTACTCCCCTGGGCAGAACGGCTCGAACCTGTTCCCCACATGGGACAATGAAAAATTTTTAAAGAAAATCATAGAGGATTCCTAATTATTTCGAATCCTGAGCTTCTCACTGCCCAGGGATAGAACCTATAGACAGACATAATCCTGAGCAAACGTTTTTAATTCAAAACACCTTTTACTTTAAAAGTGGATTGAACGTTGGGTAGATAATTTTGGTCGAAGAAAGACAGCGCGTCTAAGAAAATTGCAGACAGGCGTGGTGAGTGGCGGGGGACTATCCCTACCTCAATGAGAGAAACACTTCTATGGTGCTGGTTATTCTGTAAATCATAAGTCCTTTAAAGACCTGGTGACTTAGTTGATTATAGACAATGATGGTCGAGAGTTCCCCAATGGCCCTACTTGGGGAAAAAAAAAAATTTGTGACATTTATACCTGATGCCAAATGGCGATTCACAGGACTCCGCGTTTTGATGGTTTTTGGAGACATAGTGTGTAGTGCAATTAGACCCGGTATAAATTATTTGATAATCTTGTGGCCTTTTGAATTTGTGGTTGTTGAGGGTGGGGTTTTATAACTACTGGACTAACTCTACCCGTGCGTGTGTTTTAACAATTTTTATTTTATTTTTTTCTTGATTTTCTTTATTTTGGTGGAGTTGGCTACCCCCTGTTTAACCATGCTTTCTCTGAAGAGCCGCGGTTCGTATTTTATTCCGAAGGGGCAGTGGTTATTGTATTGCTGATGGTGGGGTGAGTTGGGCCGCTGCGTGTTTTCTCTATTTATGAGGCGAAGGGGCGGACGGCGCGGGGGGGGACAGAGTGGGTTAGAGGGGGGGGGGGCGGGGGGGTGGGGGGGGGGGGAGAGGAGCTCCTTTCTATTTTTTTTATTTGTTTTTTTTCATTTTTTTTTTTTTTTTTTTTGAATAAGTAAAAATTTTTTTTCTATTTTAAATGTTAAGTAATGAATAGTTCACCTGCCCATGCGATAACCCGCTCTCCTTCCTCCGCCGCGCCCCCCCCACCTGTTCCCCGTCCTACTAAGTGTTTCCTTTTGTGATTGTCTAGAGCGGAGATACAAGATAAAAAGAAAATTTTTTTTCTCCAGGGGAGGGGGGGTATTCTGCCCCCTTCAGGCCCCCGTCAGACCTTTCAAGCCCTGAGGGGCCACTCAGAAGGGGCGAGCATCTTGTTTACTGCTAGATGTGAGTAATTGATCACAGATGCTATGCCACATGTCAAATGACCTCTGCTCCTTGTTTTTTTTTTTTTTTTTTTTTTTTTTTTTTTTTTTTTTTACAGCGGTGTTACAACATGTTTTTTTTTTAGAGCAGTACATCTCCTTATTAGCAGGACAATTAAGAAAATCCTGCTCCCACTTTATTTACCATAGTTAAAGATAGTGTAACATTGTTGTATACACTTTAGGACAGCAGAAACAAATCATTGGCTTTGCTTAATCGAGGAGGTTTCGACCAAGGGATTGCAAGAGGACTAGGTCAGCGGGGGGGGGGTTTTTTTTTATTGGCTGGGTGGCAGTGACGGCATGGAGCGATGGGGGCTGGTCTGGCAGATTAACTTTGACTCTACTACGAGTGCACTGACGCCAGGCATTTATATCCAAACAAAGAACACTGATCTGTGGCTTGTTTGTGGAACAAAGTGTCTCACAAAAACACGATAAACTAGTGAGGTGTGGATCAGCTTCTCTTGTTGATTCATTTGTCCGTGAACAATAAAGAAAATCTTGTGGAACTAGTTACCATGTGTGCGTTTCTAGACAATGGAAGACGTTTGGACAACCAAGGACACTTCAGCTTCTTTTAAAGTCACCGTTATCTGTCGTAGTGTTTGAATGAACACCATAGCTCACCGTTACAAAGAGCAAGGTATGTTACGAATTTCGTGTAGATCGAAGGGATTGCACAATTCTTGAGTCACAAGGTGTTTGTAATCAACCTATAATCGGCAGTAAGGTGTGGGACTTTTGAGTCCAAAACAAACTAAGTATTTCGTCAGCCATCATCGAATGATATGTGACATTAACACCCCCTGGGGGTAATTTATACTTACAAATTGTATCTCTTGACAAGCCCCACTGTTGTGATGGTTTCGACAAGCTCTAGACCTCGTCTGCAGGGGCGGCTTGTAGGCGATTTGCTGTCATTTATCAGCTAAGTGTTCATTTATATATAGTTTAATTATAACCGGCAGGTAAGGCCAAAAAAATCCTTCAAACACATGTATATGGAAAAAAATTTTTTTAATATTTATAGTTATTGTTGTTAATTATATAAATAAAGGTCATATCTGTTTTATTTTGATTTTCTTTTCCTTGTTTTTTTTTTTTCTTCTAGACTTATTAAAAATTGAATTTTTTTTTGTTAAAATTTAATTTTCTTTTTTATTTTTTTTTTACTTACATACTTTTTTTATTTTAATTGCCTTTTTTTTATCAATCTTGCCCTTCATTATAATCTTTACTAAAATAGTAATTGAACCATTGTTTAGACAAATTAAAAACAATTTAATTGATAAGATAAAATTACTGAAACTTTTTTTATTGTATTGAAGACTTTTAGTGTCTTCCTTTTGGTTCTCCATATTTTAAAGAAAAAAAACATTAAATATTTAAAATATAAATGTTAGTAAAAAAAATAAAAAAAAATTTCAAATTACAGAACAAATTTTATTAAAATATTGAGTATTTCAAAAATATTTCAATCATTTAAAATGAAAAAATGTTAAATTTTACCATATTACAAATGAAGCATGGATCTTTTATTTCTATCTTCTTTTCTTGTTCTTGTTTATTTTTTGTAAAACTTCAAATTTATTTTTAAAAACTAAATTATTTTTTTAATTCATTACACATTTTATCTAATTTAATTTTTTTTTTTATTTCCAAAATTTTTTTTTTTTTCATCTCCACGTTTTTTTCTAATTTAATCAAATCTAATCTGCCCATTAAAATCTTTACAAAATAATTTTTAAATCCAGTATTTAAACAAATTAAAAAAAATTTTTTTGAAAAGTAAAATTTTTAAATAACTTTTTTTCTGTATTATACTAAGGGAGATTTTTTAGTATTTTTCAATTGGTTCCCCAAGTTTCTAAAGATTTAAAAATATTAATGATTTTAAAAAAATCTAAAAAATATTAATGTTTTAAATTTTATATTAAATGAGTAAAAAAAAAAATAAATCATAAAAAAAATATTTAAAAATAATATTCAATAATTAGTCTTTAAAAGATTTAATTATGAAACAGTCTTTAAAAATGTGATAAAAAAATTTCAAAAATATTCACAAAAAAGGCTTTTCAATTAATAATAAAATATTTTCTCTTCATTTTAAAATAACAAAAAATTTTTACTTTATTTTTAACTAATAACACAGAAACAAATTTTTGGGGATCCAATTGATTTAGTAAATGAAATTGATTCAAAGCAGAACCATTGTTTTTATTTTTTCTACAACTAATTCAAAAGGATGGGAAAAACAAATTTTATCATAAATATTACCAAGGGTTGCCTTTTTTCCTATTTTCAGGGTTGTAATTTTTTTTTTTAAAAATAATTAATGAAAATAAAAAAAATAATTTTTTTTTTTAAGTAAAACATAAATTTTTTTATTTTTTTTTTAATTTTCCAGATTATGAGTTTTCTTTCCCATTCTTATGGAAAATTTAAAAAAAAAAAAAAAAAAAAATAAAAAAAAAGAAGAATTAAAAAAAAAAAATTTTTTCCTTTAATTAAAAAATTTTATTTGTTTACAATTTTTCCGGAAATAGTTAAATTCTTTTAAAAAATTTTTAAATAAAATTTTTCTTAAAAAATTTTTTTAAATTTTTTATGTGAAATCCAAAATTTCTAAATTCAAAAAAAACAAATATATTTTTTTTTATTTTAGGTACCTTTTTAAAATTATAAAAAATTTTTTATAAAATATTTAAAGAAATTATCCCCCAAATAAATTTAAAAAATTTTTTTTTAAAAAATTATAAAAAAAAATTTAATTTTTTTTTTTTTAAAAATTTGAAGAAAAAATTTTTTTTTTAATTTTTGGTAATTAATAATTTTTAGTTTAATAAATTTAATAATTTTCCAATAGCCCAATGAAAAAAAATTATCTTTAAACGTATAAGAGAAAATTCCAGAAATAACTTAATTTTAAATGATTTTCTTGCTAATTAAACCTTTTTTACATTTTCGGCACGACAATAATAATAATAATAATAATTGATATTTGCTACAGTTAAACTTTTTTATTTTTTTGGGTTTTATCATATTGGCAAGTATGTTCAGTATTGGGTATAATATACCGACTAGCAACTTTTTACCCATTATTAGAATACCATTCTAGTTATGAAATTCATCGTCACCATCGTCTTTCAATTAAAAAAATTTCCAAAAAATGTAAAATAGGCGACTGGTTCTTTTTATATCAATTAGGTTAGTTTATTAAAGATTAACTAAATATTTAAATATTGAAAAATATTTCATAAAAAAAATAAAAAAAATTTAAACGTTAATTGATTTTATATCTTTTCAGCCAAAAATATGGATTCACTGATCTACGAAGAATTTATTCAAAAATTAGATTTAAGTCTTCAAAGATAATAATCTTATGGCCAATACAAGCACAAGATATAACATTCTCTTTATTTCCAAGTGATGGAACGAAATAAACAAAGTATAATAAAATGAAACATTCATATATTTCACAATATTTTATTTAATTTTTAATATCCAAAATTTCATTCATATATTTCACGAAATTTTATTTAATGTTCAAACTTCAAACATTTTTTTTTAACGACAATAAATAGTATACACAAAATTAATGCTAAAAAAATCATGAGAAAAAATATGATAAAAGAGATTGATGAATTTGAAATCTTTCAATTTAGATTTTAATTATTCTTTTAACAATTTTTATAAGTGCAACATTAATAAAGTATCATATGATATTATCATTTTGTAAGTAGTAATCTTATCATAATGTAAAAAAGACACAAAATATAAAACATTTATACAGAATTTTTTAACATATTCAGAATAAAAAAATTAAACAATTACATATTTAAATATCAAAGACGTTAAAACTTTATAGGTTCTATTTATAGAATATAAAGTTAAGATCAGCTTCAAAATAGAAATACAGCAAATGAACTAGTCTTTTGCTAAAAGAAAGAAGTAGTTCTTTATTTGCAAATTTTTTTCAAAATGTTTTCCATGGTTTTTTAAGATCATCATTTCTTTTGAAGCATTTCAAAATCTTTTAATATTCAAACACATCTATAGGATTTACACCACCATTTTTAATGGGAATTTTAATAGCATTAAAATTACTGGTTGGTACATGGACTAATGGGATGTAATGCTGAAGATGACATTTGTTTCCTTCTCAAGGCTTTTGTTTTAGAGATTGATGGTGGTGGTTTCTCATCTCACAGAATTGCTTCTAGGTTCTGCAGACTTCCTTTCCTGTGTTAAAATTGGATTTTTTAATAGTTCAGACACATCTACAGCCCAGTTTTTAATGGAAATTTTAAATAGGCATTAAAATTACTGGTTGGGTACATGGACGCTTCTGTGATGGTAATAAGAGACATTTGTTCCTCTATCTTTCGTTTTTGAGATGATGGTTGTTGGTGGGTTTACATCTTAGATTGTTTTTTTAGGTTTTGTTGACCTCTATTCTGTGTTAAAGATGGAGTAATCTTGAAGGTACATTAACTCTTGCAGCTAAATCAGATGTTCGCCCAAATTAAAAGAACAGCTGAATTATCATTGTTACCACTACTGGAACCCGACCAAGGATTGTACTTGATTCCACTATTATGTGAAGCAATCCATTTCTAACTGAAAATAATTAATAATAAAAATAGAAGTTTGATAAATAAATCCATTAAAGAATCAAGCCTTTTATTAATATATATAACATTAAGTTTATTTATAGAAAATGTCTGACTACTATAACACCTGTTGACACTCCAGTCAATAAGCCTCCTACTAACACCACCCCCATTGTTTTGTTAAGAGCATAAAAACCACCCATTTGTTAAGGGAGCAATAAACATTGTTAAGAGAGAGCAATGAGACTTACTTAACACGTGTTGACACTCCCCAGAAAATGTCTGACTACTATAACACCTGTTGACACTCCAGTCAAGCCTCCTACTAACACACATTGTTGTTTAAGGAGCAATACACAATTGTTAAGAGCAATACACATTGTTAAGAAGCAATACACATTGTTAAGAAGAGACAATGAACTTTACTTAACACATGTTGACACTCCCCAGTCAAGTCTCCTTCTAACACACTGCAGTTAAGAGGTCCAACTATATATATATATATAAATATGGACTAAAAACGTTTTGTTTTAAGTTTATTTATAGAAAATGTAACATGGACAAAACGTTTTGTTTTAAGTTTATTTATAGAAAATGTGTTTTGTTGTTTGTTAACTGCTGTGTCATGTCACCCTTCTTCCTGTACAAGTCCAACTGACCCAGACCGTTAGTCCCGTAAATACTTTAATTAGCAAGAGAGATTCTAAATCCGTTGTCGGTAGGTTTTAAGCAGTGATATTATTTGAGTTGTTGTAATCTGTGGTTGAGGTTGCTGAAGGTTGTATTTCTTCACTGTGCGCATTGTTGTTTTTTGCTGTGTACTAAGTTGTGTACCTGGTATCTGTTGGTGAGGTGCAGACACAGAAGTCTGTATAGTGGCTTTGCCTGGAAAAAAGGCTGATGGGGACTTGTGGAGTACAGATGAATGCCACTTTTTTTTCATATTTCTTCGTTGTCTTTTGTTTTTGTTTCTAGTTTTTTGTTTCCTCTTTTTGTTTATTCGTTGTTGTAATTTGGAAAAATGCTCCTGATGCTCCTGTTCATTATGCCTGGTTGAGTGGGCACTGAGTTGCAGTATAGCCGGATTCTCTATACCCATTTTTTGATAAGGGTGATGATGATGCTCTGCTGCTAAAGCCATCCTGACTCATCAATTGACATTTTCCAGGCTATCTCTCGAATTCTAGTGAGTCCTTCTTAGGACATTTATGGTTCCAGACATGAGAGTTTCTGCTTGCAATCGGAATCGTTGAGTAGTGGGATGCATTTTTTAACTTGAGAATGCATTCTTTTGTAGAAATAGGGCAAGGCGCAGACACCGCAAATTTCTCTTCAGACAACGTGCACGTATGTGTCCAAACGCGTGCACTTTGAAAAACAAGCGAATTGGTTCTTCATGAAAATTTTCGACTTGTACGACACCCCCAAAAAACAAAATCCAACTGGCATGGTAGTGGTCCTATATGGCTGAAAAAAGACTTGCTGAGTTTGTATGTTACCTGCCGCCAACTCTTGGGTACTTTGAAATGTTTGAGCTAATACAATATGGGGTGAGCTACTATTGCTTCGAATGGGAACATCAGTGGGTAAATTGGCATCACTACACGCCTTTATTAACCTTTTTCCAGAGAATTTCCATTCTTCCAAAGTGAAAGAATGGGCCGTTTCGCAATAACTTCCTTTAAAGTTATATACATTTTTCCTGTTAATAGGAGTTTATATTATTTGTTCTCTCCCTCAATAAACCAATATAATGAACCTTAGTTTAAAACCAGGCGTAGTTAGGTGTGTAATCACCGCCATATAGTTTGTGTTCCCATAAGCCTTTATCTTGAATTTAGAAGGTGGTTGATGATTCTCCGTATTAGCTGGCTTGCATAATTAGGTGTGACAGATCTTTGAAACTATGATACTAGAATAATGCAAAGGATTGTGTTCTAATTGGAGGTTACGAGAAGATTTGAAGTTAAAGAACATTTTTATATTTTTATTTATAATTATCCAAGATTTAACGCATAACAATTTTAATCCAGAAAATTTTATAAACAATCCTTTTCAGATAGACCACAATATACATTTTACATAATTATTTCGGTTCTTACATATAGTAGTGATAACGTATGGAAATTGCCAAAAAAATACATGATAGAGTATAATGTAAAAAGATAAATATAATGTAAAGAGATGAATAGAAATTTTCAAACGGTCACATTCAGCAATTTTTATAAAGTAGTAGCATTAATAACCATCAGAGAGTTATTTTCATAATAATTTTGTACAGCTTTATCATTAGTGTAAAAAAGACTCAAAATTTAAACCAAGCATATAAATATTCTAAAATACATAAGACCTTTAAAACATTCATTGTCAAATTAGTGTAATTCATATACAAATTCCTCCTTCAGTCTTTGAATTACTATCATTGCGAAGGTATAGCCATTTCATATAATGACGGTTTTAATACCAGTGGTAATGAGTATGATTTAAATAATAACATAAAGATATACATTGGATATTAGGCCAAGATATTTGAATTTTAAGCTGTCTACAGTTTTTTTCTTTAAATCCAATCAAAGGATCGAATCATTAAAGTAGGAATCATCACCTGTAAAAAAAAGGAATAAATTATAGATAAATAAATAATTTTCACAATTTTTATTCATAATTTAAATTTTATAACCATTTTAAATCTATACTTACTTTTAATTCCATTAGTTATACCTAATAAAATGTTGAATAACATACATTTGAATTTAAAAAATTTTCAGTGTGGAAATGAATTGAAACTTTCTTATATATAGATTGGAGGATTGATTACTTCACAGGATTATTGTTTTACTTCAATTTTATTTTTTTAATTATCGTAAATTCTGAAACAATTTCTCAAATACAATTTAAATTTGAAAACTTAAAATGAAACATTATTATTATCATTCTTCAAGTTTACGACTTAATGAATTTGATACTTTTTCTGAAAAAAAAACTTTCAAGTTTAATATCTGAATATTAACATAGATATTATCTTCTTTCATTTTATCCTCTTATCTTCTTCTGAAGACACATAGTTTTTCTTCTCTTCTTCTTCTTCACTTTGAAATAATAGTCCCATTTTTTTTGTCTTCGACGAAATCACTGTGGCATCAACATGACATAGTCTTCTAGAAAAATCATCTCTTCTTCGTCTTGTTATAGTCCTTCGGGCAAAATCACTGTATCATCTAACATTGCAATAACACCGTCTTTTTCATTATTTATCAGAACTATTACTTTTCATTACAGCTAGCAGCATTTATAAAAGATTCTACTTCAACAATGACTTAACTTCTTTATTGTCCAAAACTCTACTTTTCTTCTTCTTCTTCTTCTTCTTCTTCTCTTTTTGTATAGTCTTCGGCAAAATCACTGTTGCATCTAACATTGGCAATTGAACCCCACTTTTTCATTTTATCAGAAACTACTACATTTTCAAAACTGCTATCAGCATTTATAAAAGATTCTACTCAACAATGACATTAACTTCTTTATTGTCCAAATCTCTACTTTTTCTTTTTCATCACTTTCCTTGTTGCAGTATTGTACTTCTTCTCCTTCTTTGTTTATCCATTTTATTATCATTATCAATACTATTAGTACTACATTTAATGAATTGTTATTGTCCAGTAGTTTTCGAAGTTCAGATCAATACTATCAATGATAAAATCATTTCATCTTTAAATAATAATTTTATAAGATTTTTTGAACAAAACAATAATAATTTTATTGACGTAATAAATTATTTATAATTTGTTCTTCTTTTTCATTATAAGACTGGTCCATGTTGTTTTGCACCTGTTGTACTCCATTTTTTATAATGAAAAATTTTACTATATCAATATTTATATAGTGATTAATTTAATAAAAAAAAAATAAAAAAAATATTGTTCATTTGATTATTTACATTTTGATTAGTTCAATTATATTATCGTTTGTTTTAGTCGATTAGATTCTGACATTCCTTTGAATTACACGGTTGTAAATTCATGTAAAATGTGAATCAGGAGTCCTTCTAATAAATTATGGGCATTTAATAGAGTAAATGTTTGGATATGTGATTTTCTACAAATTTAATGAGCATCAGAAATATTGATATTTTTAATGCTTTGGGAAAAATTTTTAAAAGAGTTGATAGTCGTATTCAAAGTAACAATACCCAATTTATTTCACAAAAGTTCCATGCATCCATACTTCTAGAGACTATTCCCTCGTTCAGGAGAATAAAATTCTGTAGATTCTCTAATATTTGTTGGAATATTTCCCCCAAAATATTTACTATGCACATCAACAAACCACGGCGAAATCAAGATTACGATGACAATTTGCTGAATAAAAAGAGCCATCAGACCTTCATTATGTCGTAGTTTTTTTCGTACCCCCCCCCCCCCCCCCCCCCCCCCCCCCCCCCCCCCCCCCCCCCCCCCCCCCCCCCCCCCCCCCCCCCCCCCCCCCCCCCCCCCCCCCCCCCCCCCCCGCCCCCCCCCCCCCCCCCCCCCCCCCCCCCCCCCCCCCCCAATGGTTATACGAGAAATTGAGGAAAAATTGAAAACTCAAATGATGTAGGAATTTCCCGAATCAAAACGTGATCGAAAACGAAATGAATCAAAGCCTTTGTATAAGAGCCGCATCATATTCAGAAAATGAAGGACAATTATTACAGAATACAAAAATGGAGGTGGCTAAATAGTAGTTTCCTCTATCAGCATAATTTGACAAATCCAAACTGAGAATTGCCAACTCATTTGTTTTAAATAGACATTTACGTGGTTTAAGTTGTACTCATTCATCCATATACCATATTTCACTGCTTCCACCACGACCTAAATCGTGGGTTCGTTCTTGGAGACCTTTATGAGCCTTAGAGTTTGATAAAATTCCCCTGCATCACCCAGATCCCCATTATTTGTTTATAATATTTAATAAAACCGCTTATGCCTGAATTAGAACACCAATTACAAAGAGTAATTTTTCTTATCAGTTTGACGATGACATGCTCTACTATAGTGTAAAAAAGTATAACAAGTGCTGCATCATAACTAAAGATTTGAGAAAGGGTTAATAAATATCCACAACGACAAGAACATGCGGCTGGAATAGTTCACCCACTTGATCTTTTTTATATGATGCCCATTTAATTTAAGATTATCTTTTCTAAAATTTCATCTAACATTTGAATTTTTCTCGTCAATATTAATTTTTTTTTTTATTTACACAATACCCATATTCTCTAATCATATAATTTATAAGGAAAACGAATTAGAATGTATTTGACATATTTTCAGCTAATTTTGTTTAAAGATTCTATGAAGTGACCATATTTGTAAAACATAGTTATTTAAACTAAAGAGCAATTCAATAACATCTTCCGACAAAGTCTGCTTATTAAATCTATATGATATTGTTCACGACTCATTGATAAAAAATTAAGATTAATGTTTTCGGAAATTAAATCATGTTTTCAATTCCTGTATTAATAATTCTTTTTATTAATGGATTAAGATTTGTTGTTTAAGAAAATTGCCCTGGGAATAATTGAAGTAAATTTTCAACTTTTGACCATTATATTACTATTACCGTGAGTTTACCTGGAGAGTACCGGGGGTCAACGCCCCCATGGCCCGGTCCTGTGACAGGCCTCCGGTGGATCAGAGCCGGATCAACCAGGCTGTTGCTGCTGGCGTCACAAGGCAAACCAAACGTACGAGCCACAGCCGGGCTGAATCCGAACTGACTTTTAGGTGCTTGTCGCAGTCCAGCTTGAAGACTGCCAGGGGTCTGTTGGTAATCCCCTTAGTGTGCTGGGAGGCAGTTGAACAGTCTCGGGCCCTGACACTTATGTAATGGTCCTCTTAACGTGCTATGACACCCCTGCTTTTCATTGGGGGGATGGTGCATCGTCTGCCAAGTCTTTTGCTTTCGTAGTGAGTGATTTTCGTATGCAAGCTTCGTAATAGTCCGTCTCTAGGATTTTCCAGGTGTATATAATCATGGTATCTCTCCCTCCTGCGTTCCAGGGAATACAGGTTTAGGAAACCTCAGCGCTCCCAATAATTGAGGTGTTTTTATCTCCGTTATGCGCGCTGTGAAAGTTCTCTGTACATTTTCTAGGTCGGCAATTTCACTGCCTTGACAGGTTGGCTGTAAGAGTGGCAGCAATATCAGTCCTAGATAGAACACGTGACGACAGAAGAGTTTCATCATGGCTTGGCCTCCCTAGTTTTGAAGTTTCTCATTTATCCATCCTGTCATATTCTAGCAGATGCGCGTGATACAATGTTATGGTCCTTGAAGGTGAGATCCACCGACTTGATCACTCCCAGGTCATTGACGTTGGTGTTTTCGCTCTATTTTTTGTGGCCGAAATTTGTTTTGTACTCTGATGAAGATTTAATATTTTTTTTAAATTTCCTCATTTTCCCATATCTGAGTAATGAAATTTCTCATCGTTGAAACTTCATATTGTTTTCTGCAGCCCCTGAGAAGATTATGGTTGATTGTCTGCCTAGGAGCTTTGGTTTCGAAGAAATTGTCCTGCAATGGAAGACACTGTCATGCAGATTCGGGTTTCATCTGCAAAGGAAACCGGTGCTGTGGCGACATCCTTTCTATGCAGATATAAGGATGAGGAACAATGGGAGCGTGTATGTTCCTTGTGGAACAGAGCTTTTCCACCGTAGACTGCCTCGACCTTTACTCTGGTGACGACTGACTCTCTGTGTTCTGATATCGTGATGAAATTATTGATCCATCGACCGACTTTCCTGTTATTCCTGTAGGGGCACGCATTTTGTGCCTATTACGCCATGGTCACACTTGTCGAAGGCTTTTGCAAATTCTGATATCATACATCTGCATTCTTTTTGTCTTCTAGTGCATTTAGGACCTGTCGAAGTCTTCAAAGATAATAATTTTATGACCAATAAAAAGCACAAGATAAAAACATTCTTTTTTATTCCAAGTGAGGGAAACAAAAAAAAAAAGTTAATAAAATGAAAAAATTCTTTCATTTATTTTTTTTTTAAATTTTAAAAAATTTCTTCATTTTTTTCCAATATTTTATTTAATGTTCAAACTTCAAACATTTCCAAAATTTTTCATAATTTTCACAATATTTTATTTAATTTTTCAAACTTAAAAACATTTTTTTTAACACATAAAGTATAAACAAAATTTTGCAAAAAAAAAACTCAAAATATAAAACATTTATACATAAATTTTAAATATTCAAATCAAAAATTAAACAAACATATTTTAAATATTCAAGAGTTTTTAAAATATTTATAGTCAATTTGTATAATAAAATGTTAAGATCAGCTTCAAAAAATTAATTACAGCAAAGAACTAGTCTTTTGCTAAAAAAAAGAAGTATTTTTTTTTATTTGAAATTTTTTTTTTCAAAAATTTTTCCCCAGTGTTTTTTAAGATCTCATTTTTTTTTTTTGAGCATTTCAAAATTTTTAATAGTTTCAAATACATCTTATGATTTACACCCCCAGTTTTAATGGGAAATTTTTAATAGGCATTAAAATTCGGTTTGGGTACAGGGACTAATGGATAAAATGATAAGAAGACATTTGTTCCCCCCCAAGCTTTTGTTTTTGAGATGTGGTGGGGGTTTTACTCTACAAATTTTTTTTCCCACTTCTGCTGACTTCCTATTCTGGTTAAAACTGAATTTTTAAATAGTCGGGACCATCACAGCACCATTTTAATTGGGAATTTTTAATAGGCATTAAAAATTATGGTTGGGTACATGGACTTCTGTGTTTGGGAATGATAAGAAGACCTTTTCCTCAATCTTTCGTTTTTGAGATGATAGGGTGGGGTTTATCATCTTCAGAATTTTTTTTTTTATTTTTGTTGACCCCTATTCTGTGTTAAAGATGGAGATAATCTTGAAGGAACATTAAATCTTCCCAGCAAAAATAAGTTGGGCCCAAATTTAAAAAAGAACGCTGAATTATCATTGTTACCCTCCTGGAACCGTACCAAAGTTTACTGGGTACCACTATTATGTGAAGAAAACCATTTCTAACCTAAAAATAATAATAAAAAAATATAATTTTTGAAAATAAATCCATTAAAGAATAAGCCTTTTTTTTATTTTTTATTTTTTACAAAAACCGGCCGATTCCCCACCAAAGGGCAGGGTGGCCCGAAAAAAAAAACTTTCCCTCTTCACCCCACCTGCTTGCCAGAAGGGTGTTTTACACACAGTTTTTTAAACTGCAACTTTAACACCCCCCCTTTCAGAGTGCGGGCACGTATTTTTCCCACTCCAAAACCCAAAGCCCGGCCTCCCGGGTTCCCCCCAATCCCTTCATAAATTTTTACTTTGCTCCATCCAACAGCACGTCAAGTATTAAAAACCATTTTCTATCACTCCTATCAAACCCCTCACCATGCCTGCTGGGAAATCCAAGCCCCCTCGCACACAAAACCTCCTTTACCCCCTCCCTCCAACCCTTCCTAGCCGACCCCTACCCCGCCTTCCTTCCACTACAGACTGATACACTCTTGAAGCCCATTCTGTTTCGCTCCATTCTCTCTACATGTCCGAACCACCTCAACAACCCTTCCTCAGCCCTCTGGACAACAGTTTTGGTAATCCCGCACCTCCTCCTAACTTCCAAACTACGAATTCTCTGCATTATATTCACACCACACATTGCCCTCAGACATGACATCTCCACTGCCTCCAGCCTTCTCCTCGCTGCAACATTCATCACCCACGCTTCACACCCATATAAGAGCGTTGGTAAAACTATACTCTCATACATTCCCCTCTTTGCCTCCAAGACAAAGTTCTTTGTCTCCACAGACTCCTAAGTGCACCACTCACTCTTTTTCCCTCATCAATTCTATGATTCACCTCATCTTTCATAGACCCATCCGCTGACACGTCCACTCCCAAATATCTGAATACGTTCACCTCCTCCATACTCTCTCCCTCCAATCTGATATTCAATCTTTCATCACCTAATCTTTTTGTTATCCTCATAACCTTACTCTTTCCTGTATTCACCTTTAATTTTCTTCTTTTGCACACCCTACCAAATTCATCCACCAATCTCTGCAACTTCTCTTCAGAATCTCCCAAGAGCACAGTGTCATCAGCAAAGAGCAGCTGTGACAACTCCCACTTTGTGTGTGATTCTTTATCTTTTAACTCCACGCCTCTTGCCAAGACCCTCGCATTTACTTCTCTTACAACCCCATCTATAAATATATTAAACAACCACGGTGACATCACACATCCTTGTCTAAGGCCTACTTTTACTGGGAAAAAATTTCCCTCTTTCCTACATACTCTAACTTGAGCCTCACTATCCTCGTAAAAACTCTTCACTGCTTTCAGTAACCTACCTCCTACACCATACACTTGCAACATCTGCCACATTGCCCCCCTATCCACCCTGTCATACGCCTTTTCCAAATCCATAAATGCCACAAAGACCTCTTTAGCCTTATCTAAATACTGTTCACTTATATGTTTCACTGTAAACACCTGGTCCACACACCCCCTACCTTTCCTAAAGCCTCCTTGTTCATCTGCTATCCTATTCTCCGTCTTACTCTTAATTCTTTCAATTATAACTCTACCATACACTTTACCAGGTACACTCAACAGACTTATCCCCCTATAATTTTTGCACTCTCTTTATTCCCCTTTGCCTTATACAAAGGAACTATGCATGCTCTCTGCCAATCCCTAGGTACCTTACCCTCTTCCATACATTTATTAAATAATTGCACCAACCACTCCAAAACTATATCCCCACCTGCTTTTAACATTTCTATCTTTATCCCATCAATCCCGGCTGCCTTACCCCCTTTCATTTTACCTACTGCCTCACGAACTTCCCCCACACTCACAACTGGCTCTTCCTCACTCCTACAAGATGTTATTCCTCCTTGCCCTATACACGAAATCACAGCTTCCCTATCTTCATCAACATTTAACAATTCCTCAAAATATTCCTTCCATCTTCCCAATACCTCTAACTCTCCATTTAATAACTCTCCTCTCCTATTTTTAACTGACAAATCAATTTGTTCTCTAGGCTTTCTTAACTTGTTTTAATCTCACTCCAAAACTTTTTCTTATTTTCAACAAAATTTGTTGATAACATCTCACCCACTCTCTCATTTGCTCTCTTTTTACATTGCTTCACACCACTCTCTTAACCTCTCTCTTTTTCTCCATATACTCTTCCCTCCTTGCATCACTTCTACTTGTAAAAACTTCTCATATGCTAACTTTTTCTCCCTTACTACTCTCTTTACATCATCATTCCACCAATCGCTCCTCTTCCCTCCTGCACCCACTTTCCTGTAACCACAAACTTCTGCGAACACTCTAACACTACATTTTTAAACCTACCCCATACCTCTTCGAC
Organism: Cherax quadricarinatus; assembly: GCF_026875155.1. Taxonomy (NCBI): domain Eukaryota; kingdom Metazoa; phylum Arthropoda; class Malacostraca; order Decapoda; family Parastacidae; genus Cherax; species Cherax quadricarinatus. The sequence goes on from NC_069485.1 coordinate 21,737,735, forward strand.
CCCATTGCCTA
>NC_069485.1:21738245-21756002 GCF_026875155.1 Cherax quadricarinatus
AAAAATTTAAATTTTGCCCACAATAAATTAAAAATAATATTATCATTTTTATAAAGAAATAAATCTACACATACCTACTACTATTATTTAGATCGTTTTCTTAACTTTTATAGCTTTACTACTCCTTATGCTTTCTTTTAAACTTTTTCTCATATTAGTCCATTCCTCATTTACCATCTATTAAAGAATGTTGATTTTAGTGGGAGAGAGACTACTATTAATTTTTGCTGCTGTGAGCTTTAGCTCTGTTAAATCCAAAATTTTCTACAGCCAATTGTTTAATCATCAAGTAATCTTCAGAACATTTTTTAATACATTTTATTTACATAGAAATTTACATAATATAATTATTTTTTCAATTCATAAAAAAATTTTAGTACACTATACAGAATTATAAATTTTTACACATAATTATAAATTTTAGTAGTAGATACAGAATTATAATTTTTTTTCAATAAGATTTTGTTTTTTAATCTCAGTTTCCAAATTACGAATTCTTTGCATGATTATCATGCCTGACATTGCCCATATTATACTTAAATAAAAAATCAATGCCATTATTAATAGGTAAATATGTTCAACTGATGTACAAATATTTTCTTTCAACATTTCACAACAACCATCTTGAATTTCAGCATCAATAATTACAGGAAAATCTTTAATTTCTTTTGTTTTATAACTTTCATTAAAATTTGTTAAACACTCACAATTCTCATGTTCTAAATATTTAATAAATAACAATTTCTGATTCATACTAGGATGAGTTTTATTAGTAATCAAGCACATTTTAATTTTTCTTTCAATTTCATTTTTCATACTACAATAGGCATTATCACAAGGAGTTATATTATCATAACAACGTTTCAAAGGTAATGGTGATCCAATGTAAGAAGAGTTAATACTCATATTGAAGTGTTCATTCAATAATTCTTTAATGTAGGGCCACAATACATAAGTTTTCACCGGTCTACATATATTATTATCATTATCATTTTGCATACAAGTCCACTCTGTAAAAAAAAAAAAAAAATTTTTTTATGACAGCCACAATTATTATTATCAAATATAAAATCAAGCAGCAACCAACAAAAAAAAACTATTACAATCTTTATACATACCTCCATTATTATTACCAAATAACAAAATCAAGATGATTAATAGCAACAATGACATAATGAAGAAGTTTATCTCTAAATGGTGGTTAATTCCTGTTACAGCTCTTTATATAACAAAATAGTGGGTAAATACAATTAGAATTTTTATTTACTTTTTTTTTTGTAGCTTTACATCATTTCTTTACATATATTGTTTTTGTATCATTTCTTTATATTTTGTTTGTAATTTTACAATATCATTCATCATAGGCATAATAGCTTGAACAGGAATAGGAGTTTTAAATGTACCATTCTCAAGAAATGAAAACACACTCTCAATATTGTCATAACAATGATTATATGTTGCTATATGTAATCCATGAACAAATATTTTATTGTCTTCCCGCCGACGCCGCGCTACTGATGCATGTTGATTATATTTCTTACTAGGTATTAGAAAGAAAGGACACTTTCTATTTTGACAAGCATTGTTTAAAAGACCAACATTAGTTCTATACTTATAGATATCTTCAAAAGTTGAATCTGTGATCATAACCTTGTATTTCAAAGTTTCTTCCACTCCGCATTTCAACGCCTCTTCCAAAATTTCATGTTTAGTCATTGGTTGAACAATTTCCTTATGAACTTCGTCATAGAAATTCAACCATATCTTGTCCAATTCTAATTTAACATCTTTAATTAAATTCTTATAAATTTCTGTCTTAACTTTAAAAGTTATCATGTCAATACTATGAGAATAATCAACCAATTCATGTAAGAGTCTCTCTCGAGATGACCTAAATTTCAAACCATGATTAATATATACAAACATGCTTTTCTCATCAAACAAATCTTCAATAACTTCTGTTTCTAGTCCAATTTCTTTAGCAAAAGTCTTTAAAGTATTCCAAGATAAATCACCAGCTAAGGCAACATTACGCAATTTTTCTCCTTTACTTACATCAACTTTTATTGATAAATTTTGTCTTTCTATAAAAGAAAAAAAAATCAGAGTAATTATCTCCTCACTAAACTTTTGCCATTCTTCCAGACTATAAAAATCCTCCAAATGTAGTATCTTTGGAGGAAACTGCATCACTTTTTTCAGACTATAGAAATCCTCAAAAAGATATTTTTCTGCTTTTAAGTTATTCCTAACCTCATTTACAAAATTGTGAATAATATCCATCTTGTGGGAATCATTAAATTCTTCAAAAAAAAATCCACAGAAGGGGTAGTAGATTCATAATGAGTCAAACAATGACCCATATATTCCACAAGCAAATCTTCATAAGATTATTAATATCTTCACATTTTCAGCAGGATCTTTCTTCTGTTGCTGATTTATTAGTGAAGGTATAAACTGGGTTTAATCAGTGTCTCACATTTCAACCTCAATAATACTTTCTATCATTAGTGCTTGAACAGCAACAATCTTAATATCATTCTCATTATCATTTTTTGTAGAATCTTTTCAAAAAGATTCCAGTAATTTCTGTACAGTGCAATTTTGATTAGATACAAAGCTGGGTGGCTGCCTCTATACTTTCATCGAGCATTTACAAATCTCAGTTCTAGGCATTATTTGGATATTCAAATAAGTAGCCTTACCCTGTTTACTCCAATGCTTCCATTGATGTGAAAGTCCACAATGTGTGAATTTTTCAAGTAGTGCAAAGTTGCACACATTGCATACAGTTTAGTCCTTAACTATGGGTTCCATAATTTGCAATCAGGTGAAAAAACTGGAACAATAGCATGAAAGTACTTATCATATTATTCATTTACTCACTGTTTTTTTATAATCATTTAACAAAAACCAATATTTGGTATAATATTAGGGATCTTAATATTACAAATACAATCACCGGACATGGGGGGGATAGAACTCTTGGGGGCTTGGAATTCCTTGAAAAGCAATAAAATTAATTTTAAAAAACCCATGCTCTTTTGTTGGTCCTTTGGGTTTTGCACAGACAAAGAAAACCCAACTTATTTTTTTTTTTTTTTGGGGAAAAACCAGGGGTTTAATTGGGTTTTCAAAAAACCCCCAAAAAAAAATTTAAAAAAAACCCTTTTTTTTTTTTTCAAAAAAAAATTTTGGAAAGGGGGGGTTAAAAACCCTTTTTTCCCCAAAAATTTTCCACTTTTTTTTCCCCCCCTTTTTAAAAAAAAAATTTTTTTTTCCCCCAAATCCCTTTTTGGGGGCCTTTTTTTTTAAAAAAAAAAAAAAAACCCCCCCAAAGGTTTTTTTAAAAAAGGGGGGTTTTTTTTTTAAAAAAAAAAAACCCCAAAAAAATTTTTTTAAAAAAATTCCTTTTTTTTTTTAAAAAAAATTTTCAAATTTTAAAATTTTTTTAAAAAGGGGGGGAAAAAAAACAAAAAAAAAAATTTTTAAAAAATTTTTTTGGGGGGAAAAAAATTTTTCCTTTGGTTTTTTTTAAAAATTTTGGTTTTAAAACCATTTTTTTTTGGGGGGTTTTTAAACGTGGCTTTTTTAAAACCCTTTTTTAAAAAAAATTTTTAAAAATTTTAAAATTTTTTTCAAAAATTTTAAAATTTTTAAAAAATTACCAAAAATTTTTTTCCCCAAAATTTTTTTTCCTTTTCCCTTTTTTAAAAAAAAAAAAATTTTTGGGGGTTTTTTTTTTTAAATTTTTTAAAAAAATTTTTTTTTTAAAAAAAAAAATTTTTTTTCGGGGTTTTTTTTTTGGGGGGTTTTTTTTTTTTTAAAAAATTTTCCCTTTTTTTTAAACCCCAACCGGGGGAAAAACCCCCCCCCCAAAAATTTTTTCCCCCTTTTTTTTTTTTGGGTTTAAAAAAAATTTCCCAACCAAAAATTTTTTGGGGAAAATTTTTCCCAAAATTTTTTGGGGTATTTTTTTTTGGGAAAAAAAATTTTTCCCGGGGCCAAAAAATTTCCCTTTTTTTTTAAAAATAAAAAAAGGGGGGGGGAAAAAAAAATTTTTTTTTTAAAAAAATTTTAAAAAAAAAAGGGAAAAAATTTTTTTCCCTTTTTTTGGGTTTCCCAAAAAAAAAGGGGGGAAAAAAAATTTAAAGGGGAAAAATTTTTTTGGGAAAAAACCGGAAAAATTTTTCCCCCAAAAAAAACCCTTTTTTTTAAACCCTTTTTAAAATTTTAAAAAAAGGGGGGTTTTTTTTTGGGGGGGGGGGGGCCCCCTTTTTTTCCCCCCCAAAAAATTTTCCTTTCCCTAAATTTTTTTTTGGGAAAAAACCCCCCCCCCCCCCTTTTTTTTTAAAAAAAGGGGGAAAATTTTTTGGGCCAAAATTTTTTGGGAAAGGTTTTTAAAGGGAAAAAAAAAACCCCCGGGGGTTTAAAAAAAAAAAATTTTGGGAAAAATTTTTTTTTTAAAAACCCCCTTTTGTTAAAACCCTTTTTTAAAAAATTTTTTAATTTTTTTTAAAATTTTTAAAAAAAAAAAATTTTTAAATTTTTTTTTTTGTTTTTAAAAAGGGGGGGGTTTTTTTTTTTTTCCCCCAAAAAAAAAAAATTTTAAAAAGGGGTTTTAAAAATTTTTTTTGGAAAAAACCTTTTAAAAAAAAAATTTTTTTTTTTTAAAAAACCCCCCAAAAAAAAACCCAAAAATTTTTTTTTTTCCCCCAAAAAAACCGGTTTTTTAAAATTTTTTTTTTTCCTTTTCCCTTTTTTTTTAAAATTTTTTTTTTAAAAAAATTTTTTTTTTTTTTTTTTTTTAAAATTTTTAAAATTTTTTAAAAACCAAAAAAAGGTTAAAGGGGGTTTTTTTGGGGGGGCAAAAACCAAAATTGGGGTTGTTTTTTTTTAAAATTTTTTTTTTTTGGGGGGTTTGGGCCCAAAATTTTAACCCCTTTTTAAAAAAACCCCCTTTTTAAAAAAAAATTTTTTTTTTAAAAATTTTTTAAATTTTTAAAAAAAAAATTTTTTTTTTTTTAAAAAAAAAAATTTTTTTTTTTTTTTCCCCCCCTTTTTTTTTTTTTTTAAAAAAAAAATTTTTTTTTTTGGGGTTTTTTAAAAAAATTTTAAAAAAAAAAAAAAAGGGTTTTTAAAGTTTTTTTTTTTTTTTTAAAAAAAACCCCCCCCCCCCTTTTTTTAAAAAAAAAATTTTTAAAAATTTAAAAAAAATTTTTTTTTTTTCCCCCCAAATTTTTTAAAAATTTAAAAAAACCCCCCTTTTTTTTTAAATTTTCCCAAAAAAATTTTTTTTTCCCCCTTTTTTTATAAAAATTTTTAATTTTTTTTTCCCCAAAAAATTTTTAAAACCTTTTTTAAAAAAATTTTTCCCCCCCCCTTTTTTGGGGGGTTTCCAAAAAAATTTTTCCCCCCCCCCCCTTTTTCCCCCCCTTTCCCCCCTTTTTTTTTCCCCCCCAAAAAAACCAAAAAATTTTTTTCCTTTTTTTAAAAAAAACCCCCTTCCAAAAAAAAAAACCCCCTTTTTAAAAAAAAAAACCCCCCTTTTTAAAAAAATTTTTTTTAAAAAAAAATTTTTTCCCTTTTTAAAACCCCCCCCCCTTTTTCCCCCCCAAAATTTTAACCCCCTTTAAAAATTTTAAAAAAAATTTTTTCCCCAAAAACCCCCCTTTTCCCCCAAAAAATTTTTTTTTTTTTTTTTGGAAAAAATTTTTCCCCCAACCCAAAAATTTGAAAAAATTTTTCCCGGGGGCCTTAAAAAATTTTAAAAGGGGGCCCCCCCAAAATTTTAAAAAAATTAATTTTTAAATTTTTAATTTTTTTTAAAAAAAAATTTAATTTTTTTTAAATTTTTTTTTTTTTTTTTTTTAAAAAAAAACCCAATTTGTTTTTTTAAAAAGAAAAATTTAAGGGAAAAAACCCCAAAAAAATTTTTATTTTTTTTTTTTTTCCCCCCCAATTTTTTTTTTAAAAAAAATTTTTTAAAAAATTAAAAAAAACTTCCCTTTTTTTTTTTAAAAAAAACCCCAAAAAAGGGGGGTTTTTTTTTCCCGGGCCCCAAACCCCAAAAATTTTAAAGGGTTTTCTTTTCCAAAAAAAACCCCCCCCGGGGGAAACCCCCCTTTTTTCCCATTTTTTTTTTAAATAAAACCCCCCAAAATTTTTTTTTTCCCCCTTTTTTTAAAAAAATTTTTTTAAAAGGGTTTAAAAACCCCCTTTAAAGGGTTTTTAATGGGGTTGGGGTTTTTTTTTTTTTTTCCCCCCAAAAATTTAAAAAAAAAATTTTTTCCCCAATTTTTTTTTTTTTAAAATTTTTTTTTTAAAAAAAATTTTTCCTTTTTTTTCCCCCAAAATTTTTTTAAATTTTTTTTTAAAACCAAAAAAAAAATTTTTTTTTTTTTTTTTTTTTAAAATTTTTTTAAAATTTTTTTAAATTTTAAAAAAAAATTTTTTAAAAAAAAAGGGTTTTTTAAAAAATTTTTTTTTTTTAAATAAAAAATTTTTTTTTTTTTTTTTTTAAAAAAAAATTTTTTTTTTTTTTTTAAAATTTTTTTTTCCTTTAAAAAAAAGGAAAATTTTTTTTTTTTTTTTAAAAAAAAAAAAATTTTTTTATTTTTTTTAAATTTTTTTTTTTTTTAAAAAAAAAAACCCCCAAAATTCTTTTTTTTTTTTTTAAATTTTAATTTTTAAAAAAATTTTTTGGGAAAAAAAATTTTTTTTAAATTAATTTAAACCAAAAAAAAAAAATTTTTTAAAAATTTTTTTCCAGTAAAGGGGGACTATGGCTAGCTCCCCAATAGTAGCAGTAGAAAAAACAAAAAAAATTATGTAATCCTCCCTACATCACCATAAACAGTAGTTTGGGAGCAAAGCAACAGCCAAAAAATAAATTTCAAGAACAAAAATAAGAGGAAAAACACTACAAATTTAAAAACTTCCTAACACAAAACAAAGGAAAAAATCGAAATTAAAAAATTTTTTTTATTCCCCCCAAAGAAAATTGATTTTAAAAAAATCCCAAAAATTTGTTTAAAGATGAATGGGTAAAATTAATGATGAAAAAGGCATATAAAGCATTTCCCCTTTAAAAAGGGAAGAAAAAATGAATTATAACTACTTCTAAAGTTATAGGGTCCCAAAGCCAGAATTTGGGAAAATTTGGAAGAACTTCCAAATTTTTAAAATTTTCCCCATTGAAAGATCCTCGAGAAATTTAGAGTAATTCCAAATTAAATTATTAAATTCAATTTTGGAAAAAAAAAACAATTGAAAATAAATAGACCCGATTTTTTAGAAGATATAAACTTAAACACTTGTTTACTTTTTGGGGAACCCATTTGGAAAATTTCCCCGATCTTCCTTTAAAATGTCAACCCTTTCCCAAATTTGGGTAGTCAAATTTATCAGCAGGGGGAAAATGAAAAAGAAATATTAAAGTAGCAGGGAAAAGCTACAGGTGCTTTATATTAACCAAATTTAACATATTTTTAAAAATTTTTATAAACCCTTCCCAAAAAAATGTGGCATTAAAAATTTTGGCACTGAAAAAACTAAAGAGCTTTATTTCTCATGCTTTTTTTGAAAATCAACATAGGGATTTGATTTCCAAAAATTTTGAAATTTTTATGAAGGGAAATTTAAATTCCCTTCCCCTTTATATCAAAGGGCCCAAATTTAAAGGGAAAACAATAAAAAAAAATAATAAACAAAGCCTTTGTACAGGCTATAACCCGGGGGAAAAGTTTTTTAAAATTTGGGGATTTCTCATCACAAAAAAACAGCAGCAAAAATGCAAACCGGGAGATAAACTAAAAAAAAAAAAAACAAAAGTAGCTAGAGGGTTTGACCAAAACCAAGAAACTTTAACAAAAATAAAAAATTAAAAAAAATAGAATTTTTTTCCCCCTTTGTTCCCATTTAAAATAATTCTTGGGTATTAAAATTTAAAAAACAATAATAATTCATTCAATTTTTTTTAAACTCAATTTAAAAAACATTTTAAAATTTTTTTCATCAAAAACCAAAAAAATTCAATTTTATTCATCAAATATTTAAAAAAAAACAATAAAAATTAAAATTTTCAAAAAAAAAAAAAATTTAAATTGTTACCAAAACCAAAAATTTTGTTTTCATACTACGTTTTCAATTTTTTTTTTTTTTTAAAGGGTTTTTTGAGGGAAAAATTTATTTTTTTCTCTTTAAATTTTTGAACAAAACATAACTTTTTCAAAATTTTTCCCAAAATTTTCTTCCCGAGAACAATTGACTTTTCTTCCTGTTTTTTGGTTTTTGCGCTGTTTTTATATCAAACATGTTCCCCTTATCATCTTCATTAGAGTTTTTTATGAAATTTTTTTTCATTTGGAATAACGCCAAAAAAAAAAGATCATCTTTTACTTTACAATGAGTTTTTTATTTTTATAGGGATAATTTTCCCCCCCTTTTTTCATTTCCCATTCCCCCTCCTAAACCTATCTAAAAAACCCATAATGAAAAACCTTTTGGGCCCTATTTTTTAGGGAAACAAAATTAATTTTAAATATATCAATTCCATATTTGAAATTTAAACATTTTCATAACCCCCACCACCCCCCACCCCACTTACCAAGAGTTTTTAAACAATTCTTTGTACACTGGAGAATTAATATTAACCACATTTCCCGGATTTTTGGTTTTTTTTTTGGTTTTCTGTAAAGGTGAAATTAAAAAGCTGGAATACAAATTGGGGAATTAAAAGGGGAAAAATTTTTCACCCAAGTAAGGAGAAAAATCCAATTGTTTTTAGAAAAGTAAAAATTTTTTTTTTTATAGATCATTGGGGTTCTATTATTTCTTCAAGGCAATTCAGGCTTTAAATTTTTGCAGCCAATCTATGATAACTATTCATAACCCAATAACGATGATCTTTCATCATAGAAAAATAATTTTCGAAAATTAAAAACTGTCCAAAAATTTTTTTTAAATTGGTTTTCTCACTAAAATGTTATTAACAATATATATCATTTTTCCCTCATCATCCCTCATCAACCCTCATCACACAATTTTCAGTACGAACAAACAAACCCACGGTTAAAAAAAAAAATTTCTCTTCCCCAAAGAAATGTTCTTTAAAAAGCTTGCCTCAACAAGGGGAAATTTTTTAAAAATTTTTCCTTAATTTACCATTCCCAAAACTTTATTTTTCTACGCTATCCTAATGAAATATGCTCATTACTTGCCCGTTTTTTTGTTTGTTTTAAAAATTTCCTTCCCAATATTCCATTTTAAATTTTGTTCTAGTTCCGGTAAAATTTGGGGAAAATTTTTCTTACATCTTTTAACATTTGATCAAATTCCTTTACGTTCCCTTAGATCTCATCTGGGGTTTAAAAATATCAAAATGAAACTTTTTTTTTTATTTTTCAGAGAGAGAACTCTTTTTTTCATTTTTTTTTCAACTTTCCCTTTTTTTTGTTTCAGATCAAACTCTCCTTTCTTTTTTTAAAAAAATTTTTAAAGATTTTTTTTTTTTAGATTAAGTATTCCACATAGGGTTCTTTTCTTCAATTTCGTAAAAAGTTCATAATGGTGATATCTAATTATGGATTTTGTTTGCCATCTAACAGCCACCATTTTTTACAATACTTTCAAAAAAAAACTTCAAACAAATTTTCTGAAGTAAAATCCCTGATCATTTAAAATTTTTAAAAATTAAGGGTAATTATCACTAGGGCTGTATCCCCATTTCAAAACCCAAAAATCCAATTTTTACTTTTCTTCTGGGGTAAAAATTTTTTTTGTCAGCCCGGGCTGATAATGGAGGTTCATTAAACAAATGAAAATTTATTTTGCCTTATTAACAATTTTTATGATCAAAAGTTACACAAATTTCAGTGGTAAACCCAAAACCCCGACTGAAGGGAAAATTTTGTTAAATCAGTCTTTCAATGATTTCAGGGGTGGAAAAAAGGGATAAAAAAATTTTATTCTCATATTCATTTTAAAAACCCCTAACCCTTTTTTTTCACTGAATCAAAATATGATTTTTATATCAAATATTCCAAATAAGATCAATTTAAAAAAACAAACCCTTTTCTTCAATTTACCCAATATTATCCCTGGGCATTTTATCATTAGGATTGTTTCAAAATTGATATCTTTAATATCCAAATACTTTTCATTAATGGCTTTTTTCATATCATTTTTTCAGCAAAACTTTCTCATTTTTCCCGTGACCAATATTTAGTAATTTAATTTTTGCAATACAAATCAAAATAGTATTTTCTTCTACTTTTTTTAACCATTTAATTTAAAAAAAAAAACTTTTTGTCTATTTATTTTTTTTTTCCTAACTGATTTTTTAAAATAGGAAATAGTCCCTTTAAATTTTATGGGGAAAACTTTGCAAAACATTTTTGTTTTTTATCAGTTTTTTATTTTTTTTCCATTTTGAAAAAATCTTCTTAATAGTTTTCTGAAAAAAAAATTAAAATATAATTTTTAAAACCTTTCCCCGTAAAAGATTAAATATTCATAGTTTTTAAGTTGGGATAAATTTTATATATAAATATATAAATATATATAATATAATTTTATATATATATATATATATATATTAATTTTAAAATATATATATTTTATAATATAATATATATATTTTATAGTACAAAAACCAAAACGGGCCAAATTTAAAAAAAAACTTTCTTTCTCTAAGAAATTTTAGGAGTTTTACTGATTTCTCATTTATAAATTTGAGAGGTATTTAAATAGTCCCCACTTTTTTCTCTTTATCTTTTACCCTAAAAATGAAAAACATAATACTATTTTTTTTTTTTTTTTCATAAATTTTTATTGTTTTTTTTTAAAAAGGGGAAATTTACAAAAAAAGCTATAAAAAATTTTTTAAAAAAATTGAAATTTTTTTATTTTCTGTTTATTTATTTATAGAGTTAGAAAAGATGAAAAATTTTAAATCTTTATTAGTAACAGAAATAGTAGTTTTCAGTAGTAGCAGCAACAAAATAGTAGTAGTAGCAGCACAACAAATAAAAGAAGTATTATATTATTATTATTTTTTATTTTGTAGTTTGGGAAAAACTTTTTGCTCCTTTTAAAACCTAATAGGGAAACCCTTGTCCAGACAAAAAAAAACCTTTATGTTCAACAGTTATTATTATTAATTTAAAGGGTTTGCCGGTAAAACTCCCGGGCCCGGGGGGTTTCCCCAAATGGTTGGGGGGCCTTTTAAACCCTTTCTTTCCCCCTTTTGTGAGGGGTCCCGAGACCTAAGTCTCCCATGGAAGGAGGCACAAGTACCTCCTATCTTTGGGACCTTTCCTGCCCCAGGCCTAGCCCCCAACTAGGCCTCCCCTTTGGGCTGCCATCCCCCCCCCCAAGGGGGCAAATGGGAATGACAGTCTTTTTTAGCTAAAGGCTTTGGGCTCAGGCCCAACCCCCACCCTACCCTAGAAAGGGTTTTGGCATGGTGGGCGAGTTCAAAAAAGTTAATGATTTAAAATTTTTGGTGTAGGATGATAATTATCATCATAATTTAAAGTTACACTTAAGTATAGGGGGGGGGAATGATTTTTTACTTTTTTGTAATCCCCTTTTAATATAGAAGGGGGGATACTCTATCGAATTTAAAAAAGTGTATTCCCTTTTTAAATATTCAGGGAAACAATTTTTAAAAAAAAACTTTAAAATTCAATTTTGGGGATTTTCCCATTCTTTTTTGAAAGGGCTAGAAAATTTTTGTATCCCGAAGTTTTGGGGACTTAGATACACCAGTTTTTTATCAGAACATGTTTTAATTCCTAAAACATTGGGTTGTTTTTAAAATAAATTTTAAATTTTTTTAAAACTTAAAAAAAAAATTTTTGGTCCCCCTATTGTTTAATTTTTTAATTATTTTTACTCCTTTAATTAAAAAAACTCTTGTTTTTGTTGTTTTTATCCCAAACTTTTATTAGTTAAATTTTAAAAAGGGAATTAATAGTATAATTTTTATTTTAAAATTAAATCGATCCCCAAACAACTACTATCATTGTTCCCGCAAAATTTAAAAAAAATAGAATATATATTATCCCCAATCCTCTACCAGGATTGAATACAGGGGGTGAAAATTCGATTTTGCCACCCATTACTATCATTACAATTTGAAATTTTATAGCGAATTTTAGTATCAGTTTTTAAATTTCCGTTTATTTTTAATACACACTATTTAAGTGTTTTTTTTTAGTTCCCCCACCTCCCAATTTCTTTCCCAAGTTTTTTAATTTTGATTTTTCAAATTGTATAATTATAGGGGGAAATGGAAAAAAAAATTTTGTTAAATTTTTTTTCAAAAGATCTTTGGGTACAAAAAGATACACTTTTTTTCATTATCTGATGTGGCCCATACAGGGAATAATATCATCAACATTGTCACAAATGTAAAATTAACATACTTTTTCAAAAAAATAAAAAAACATGGTTTCATTCTTCCATTTTATATTTAAAAATAAAATAAAAATTAATAAATTATTTTTATATATATATATTTTTAAATATATTTTTTGTTTGTGTAAAATAATTTAAAATTATGAATAAAAGTTTATAAATAAGTAAATTTAAATTTTTTTTTATTTTCCCCATTACAGAAATGGGAAAAAAAATCCCAAACAGACGGTACTTAAGAACTTCATTTCGGGCTGTCAAGGGGTTTTTAAAAAAAATATAAAGACATCCCTCTTTTTTAAAACACTTTGGATACAAAAAGGGATAAAATACCCCAAATTCATTAATAAAGGATAGATAAAATCAAACTACACAAACTCATTAAAAAAAAAATTTATTAGGAAAGGGGTTAAATGCCAATCAAAGAGTGAGCCCCCATTAGAGAAAACAAAATTTATTTCAAACTAACTACCCCTCCCCAAAAAAGATGATAGTAAAATTTTAAATTTAAAAACAGGGCCCCAAATTTCAAATCTATCAAAAACCCCACAAATTTAAAACCAAAAATAAAAGAGAAAAATTAAAAAAAAGCAAAAAATAGTGCAAATAAAAAATTTAATTTTTTAAAATTATAAAAATTTTTTTAAAAAAAATTTTTTTATAATTTTTAAATTTTTAAAAAATTAATATTTTAAAAAAAAAAATATTTATTTTTTTTAAAAAAAATTAATTTATAAAAAATTTTAAAATTTTAAAAATTTATTAAAATTTAAAAAAAATTTAAAAATTTAAAATTAAAATTTTTAATTTTTTTAATTTTTAAAAATATTTTTTTAAAAATTTTAAAAAATATTTTTAAAAAAATTTAAAATAAAAAAAAATTTAAAATTTTTAAATTTAAAAAAATTTTTTTAATATTAAAAAAAAAAATTTTAATTTTTTATAATTAAATTTTTTTAATAAAAAAATTTTTTTATTTTAAATTTTTTTTTTTTAAAAATATTTAAAAAATTAATTTTTTTAAAAATTTAAAAATTTTTTAAATTTTAAATTTTTTTTTAAAAATTTTTAAAAATTTTTTTTTTGTTTTTTACTACAATATTGAGACATTTTTTTAGATTTTCATTGGGTTCTCCATGTTTAAAGATTTTAAAAAATTTTAATGTTTTTAAAAAAAAATGCTAAAAAATATTAATGATTTATTTAAATAAATGAGTAATAAAAAAAAAAATCTAAAAAAAAAATATCAAAATATATTTTAATTTCAATAATTTTTTTTAAAAAAAGTTTTAATTTTTAATACAGTTTTTAAACCCCTTTTTGGGGGAGACGGGCCCCTCCAAAAACTCGTTTCGGGGGTCGGCCCAAAATTTTAAAAAAAAAAAAAATTTTTTTTCTCTTATAAAAGATAGAAAATTTTTCCCCATTTTGGACCCCCTTTTTGGGCCAATTTCATGAAGTCACAAAAAACGATATTTCGCTGAATCCTTTTTTTTTTCTATCGAATGAGTGAAGAAACCACCCATTTATGAAATTAAACTTCCAGTACAGTGGTCAAATTTAGTAATTTTGCCAATTTTTCCCCAAATTTCAAAAAAAAAAATCCAATTTCGGAAAAAGGGTCCGAATAAAAAAAAAACATTCCTGGGACTAAAATGACATTTCCCCTTCATTAGTACGTCTCCCAAAGGGCCCCCTTATGTTCTTTGCTTTCCATTTGAATTTTTTTCACAAAAAAAAAAAGATTTACTGTTTGAGACTACTGTATTAGTGTAAAAAAGGTATAATTTTTTGGGCACTTGTAAAGAATATTAACCACCCCGTTGACGTGTATTGCACGCTTGGGCACGATTTTTTACTTTTGAATTTGGAAAAACGGCATTTCTCTAATTTGAGCTCAATTTCAAGGCACTTTTCATTGTAAAACCAGTCAAAATTCTCAATTTCTGTAATATGTCTTCCATTCTGTAAAATGAGACCAAAAAACTAGAATACAACAAAAAAATACCATACGAAAAAACACTGCAAAGTCGCGATTTATTCCAAAAAATGGCAAAGTTTTTTTTTTCTCATTATGCACTGTGTGCTGCGGATTTTTTTTTTGGGCTGTGCACACTACCCCCATGACCCATCTTTCATATGAAGGGGCCCACCAGCTTTCTCCCACAATTTAGGACGAAATTTTTGAGTACTGTACGGCAAAAACCCCTTGCGTAAGACTACTGAGACGAAAACCCCAAAGGGTTAAAAATTCCATAAAAAATATTTCAAAATTTTTCACACAAAGGCTTTTTTATATTAATAATATAAAATTTTTTTCTTCATTATAAATAAAAATAAAATTTTACTTATATTTTGTAATTAATAACACAGAAACAATATTTTTGGGGTCCCAAATTTACTGTGAGTAAAAGAATTCGATTTTAAAGTCATGAACCTGATTGTTGGATTCTTTCTACTAACTACTTCAAAGGGTGGCAAAAACAAATTTTTCATAAATATTAAGGTTAGCTCCTCTCAATAATTCTATTGTGGATATACAATTAAACAGAATAAAATTTTAAATACAAAAAAACTTTTTACACCAATTTACATTCTCAAAATTTATGTTTACAGTTTTTGGGCTGCAAAATTTTTAAATTTCGTAAATTTTATAGGAAAAAATATACTTGACAAAATAGGTACGTTACATTAATTTTTTTTTTTTTAAATTAAAAATATATGATGAAAATTTTACAAACTTTTTTTAAACAATAATAATAAAATAAAATACAATAATTTTAAAATTTTTTTTTAGATTTTTTATACAAATTTTTAACTTATGGATTTAAATAATAGTTCCAGTAAAATAATGAATTTTTTCCAAAAGTGCAACGTTTTACTTTATACAAAATGTTCATCTAGATCTACAAAAAAAATGTAGTCTTTGTGTTTTTCCCTTGAATAAGTTAATGAAAAATATTTCTTTTTTTTATATTTTTGGTATTTAAATTTTATTATTTTAAATTAAAAATAATAATTCGTGCCGAATAGGCCAATGAAAAAAATATATCTTTAAACATATAAAGAAAATTCCAGAAATAACTTTTTTTTAACCCTTTCGGGTCCGCCCCGTAGTTACGGCTTTACGTTCAGGGCCCAAACTAGACTCGCCAGAGCCAGCTCACCTGATAAAACTGTGAGTGGTACATTTGGGCCTGTATGAGAGAATACCTATGTGGATGTGTGCCCACATAAAACAGACCCTGCAGCACCTGTGTATAAAGGGAAAAAAAAAAGAAATCATGATTTTTCGATTAAAACAGCAAACTTTCGTGTTTTTCCGTATTTTTTTTAGTTGTATTTTTGTTTCTTTTGGCCATTGATGAATGGAACATATTACGAAATAGAAGTGTTTTTTATTGGTTTTTGCACGGAAAAAGGGTTGAAACGAGTCAAAATAGCAAAATGTTAATTTTTTGCCGTATTCAAGAGTAAACAAAACGCCTCACTCGTCTAAAAACGCCACTGGTGGGGCTAATTACATTTACAAATATGGGGTGATATTTATACAATTTTACAGTATTCATAAAAATAAATTTCTATTTTTGGTTTGTGAATAAAATTTCATTATGTGAATAAAAAACAAAATGGAATTTTTTTTGTAAAGCCTCAAAACAAAAATGACAGAGGAAAAGTTAGTTTAGTGCCAGGAAAGCCTCATTGTTTTATCTGGCCCTATTTTGAATTGGAATATTTTTAACTTTGTTTAAATGGCCCAAATTAACAATTTCCCTTACTTTTTTGTAGTTTTTAAAAGGGTTTACTTGGCGATTTTTTGTGTCAATTGATAGAATAGAAGTAAAAATAGTGAAATAGCTAAGAATTTGTTGATTGGAATAATGTAATTGGCCTAAAATGGGAGTCAAAGTCGGCAAAATCGCCGATTCGAAATACGTGAACATCAAAATTCCAAAAGAGCATAATTTCGTCAATTTTCCACCAATTTTGTACTTTTTGTTTTATTACCTTCACAAAAAGATTCTCTACGATTTCATAAGAAAAAATAACAAATTTTTTTTTTTAAAATTCTTTGACACTGGTGCGTGACTCCGTTTTGGGCCCTTGGACCCTGAAAGGGTTAAATGAGTTCTTGCTAATTGACCAGTTTTACATATTCGGTACGACAATAATAATAATAATAATAATTGATATTTGCTACAGTTAAACTTTTTTATTATTTTAGGTTTATCATATTGGCAGTGTGTTCAGTATTGGGTATAATATACCGACTAGCAACTTTTGTACCCATTATTAGAAATACCATTCTAATTATGAAAGTTCATCGTCGCCATCGTCTTTCAATTAAAAAAATTTCCCAAAAAAATGTAAAATAGGCGACTGGTTCTTTTTATATCAATTAGGTTAGTTTATTAAAGATTAACTAAATATTTAAATGCTGAAAAATATTTCATAAAAAAATATTAAAAAATTTAAACGTTAATTGATTTTATATCTTTTCAGCCAAAAATATGGATTCACTGATCTACGAAGAATTTATTCAAAAATTAGATTTAAGTCTTCAAAGATAATAATCTTATGACCAATACAAGCACAAGATATAACATTCTCTTTATTTCCAAGTGATGGAATGAAATAAACAAAGTATAATAAAATGAAATAATTCTTTCATTTATTTTATTTTTAATATCCAAAATTTCATTCATATATTTCACAATATTTTATTTAATGTTCAAACTTCAAACATTTTTTTTAACACATAATAGTATAAACAAAATTATTTCTAAAAAAATCATGAGAAAAAGAGTATGATGTAAAGAAATGATGAATTTGAATCTTTCATTTTAGATTTATTATTTTTTTTTTACAATTTTTATAAAGTGCAACATTAATAAGTATCATATGATAATTATCATTTTGTGAAGTAGTAATCTTATCATTAATATAAAAAGACTTAAAATATAAAACATTTATACATAAATTTTAAATATTCAAATCAAAATATTAAACAATTACATATTTTAAATATTCAAGAGACTTTAAAATATTTATAGTCATATTTGTAGTAATATAAATGTTAAGATCAGCTTCAAAAATTGAATTACAGCAAATGAACTAGTCTTTTGCTAAAAGAAAGAAGTAGTTTTTTATTTGCAAATACTTTTTTGAAATGTTTCCATGTGTTTTTTAAGATCATCATTTTCTTTTTTGAGCATTTCAAAATCTTTTAATAGTTCAAACACATCTATATGATTTACACCACCAGTTTTAATGGGAATTTTAATAGGGATTAAATTACTGGTTGGGTACAGGACTAAAGGGTGTAATGATGGAAAA
>NC_069485.1:21756502-21777997 GCF_026875155.1 Cherax quadricarinatus
TTATCCATTAATGATATTTTTGTTTTTTTTTAGGGGGCTTATCTTTGATGTTTTTGAATTATTACTATAACTACAAAAGTTTGACATTTTCAAAAGTGGATTCACGTTATAATCTCATTAAGATTCATTCTATTCTTTTCATTTGGGAAAATCGAATAAATCCAATAATTAATGGTTGTTCGTTAATGACATGTGAACGAGCACGAGTGGTAAATCATCTCTATTGTAACGACGACAGAATTATTATGGTCGAATTTCAAAGTAAAGAAATTATCTTTGATAAATATGAGATATTATTATTAATTTTTAATACTCATATTGATAAGAAATTTTTAATTGTTGTATCTGAAGAAGATAAGTTGTTAGATATATTGTTCAAAAATTCTTTGTTACATTTATTCAAAAGTAATGTAACTATAATCAATGATTATAACTTATTAAAAAATTATGAAAAACTACACGATTTTTTAATAGTTTTTTCCTCAGAAATACTAGAAGAGGTAAAAAATTTAACCAATTTTCCCATAATTTTTTTTAAATGTATTAATTGGTGTTTTGGTAATAAAATACATGATCATTTTTTTAAAAGAACAAGAACAAAAATATCAATTTTTCGTTTGTGTAATTATCGAGAGAAAAAGATAAATCATGGTAAATTATTATATATTGAAAATGAAACTGATGATTTTCCAAAAATTATTTTAGCCGGAGAATGTTATCAATATTTACAAAACTCATATTATCTAATTGATTCCATGAAACTATTGTCTTATAATCCTAAGAGGTTACAAGTGAATTCTGTGTTGGGAAAATATTTTATTTGAACCTAAAAAAAATTATCAAGTTGAGAAACAGGATGTTACATCCTGTACTGTACAAGTGAATTCTGTGTTGGTAAAATATTTTATTTGAACTTAAAAAAAATAATTCTATTATTTGTCAAGTTGAGAAACAGGATGTAACATCCTGTACTGTACAAGTGAATTCTGTGTTGGTAAAATATTTTATTTGAACCTAAAAAAAATAATTCTATTATTTGTCAAGTTGAGAAACAGGATGTTACATCCTGTACTGTACAAGTGAATTCTGTGTGGTAAAATATTTTATTTGACCCTTAAAAAAAATTATATGATCTGAAAAAAAATTCTAATGTTTGTCAGTACTTACTATTAAAAATTAATAATAATATCTCAACAGACAATAATTTGATCAATTATCCGCTTCTAAAAGGAAAGTTCCATGTTACAAAAATTTTAACCATTTTGGTATCACAAAATATTTTACCATCATAGATTATAAGCCACCATTGAGAAACAGGATATGGTAAAATATTTTATATGATATTAATTTTTAATGTTTGTCAAGTTGAAAAACTGTTAGTTGGTTGGTTCCCAAAACTACTGCCACATAACATGGAGTTTGTGGAGTTTATAAATTCTGTGTTGGTAAAATATTTTATATAATACTAAAAAAAATATATATGATCTTTAACTTAATAAACAAAAATAATTGACATCAATTATAAAGAACCAATCATATACATATTGTTCAGATTTAATAATTCAATATGAATATTGAAAATTTATCTCAAAAGACAATTCTTTGACATACTACACGGATAAAAGTATCACGTTCATATTGTTCAGACATCCACAATGGTTTAAGTATTTTTTCTAACCTCTTATCAAGAGGTAATGTAAATTTATAAGACAGTATTTTCAGGAATTTAATTGTATAATATACGTTTGGATACAAATTAAAAATTTCTCCAGCTAAAATAAATTTTGGGAAATCATCAGTTTCAAAATTATCAGTAGTTTCATTTTTAATACATAATAATTTACCACGATTTTTATTTTATTTTCGATAATTACATAATCGAAAAATTGATATTCTCCTGTTTGTTTTAAAAAACAAATGAGTTTTATTACCAAAACACCAATTAATACATTTAAAAAAAATTATGGGAAAATTTATTAAATTTTTTACCTCTTCTAGTATTTCTGAGGAAAAAAACTATTAAAAAATCGTGTTGTTTTTCATAATTTTTTAATAAGTTATAATCATTGATTATAGTTACATTACTTTTGAATAAATGTAACAAAGAATTTTTGATATCTAACTTATCTTCTTCAGATAAAACAATTAAAAATTTCTTATCAATATGAGTTTTAAAAATTAATATTTAAAATTTCAAATATATCAAAGATAATTTCTTTACTTTGAAATTCGACCACAATAATTCTGTCGTCGTTATAATAGAGATGATTTACCACTCGTGCTCGTTCACATGTCATTAACGAACAGTCATTATTTATTTGATTTATTCGATTTTCCCAAATGAAAAGAGTAGAATGAATTTTTAATTGAGATTATAATGTGAATCATCTTTTGAAATTTCCAAACTTTTGTGGTTATAGCAACAATTCAAAAACATCAAAGATAAGCCGTAAAAAAAATCAATAATATCTATTAATGGATAAAAATTTGGTAATTTTAATAATAAATATAATAAATATAAGATTTCACTTATTTTTTTCAGATAGTAGTATCATAAATATTATAAGAAGATGCCAATCATTATTGTTGTAGAACGATTGGTGATTTTACCAGAAATCGCAGCAGCATGTTGTTAGTGTGGGTGAGTGTGCAATTCGAAATAAATCCATTTGAAAAATTATAGGTTTTATATATTTGATTTTTATATTCAATAATTTGTAATAAAAATTGACATACATAGTCATCTTTATTTTGTTTTTTTCGAAAAAAATGGTCGTAAAATATCAATAGCACTACTACTATTACCAAAGGGACTTTTAAATTTTGAATAGGGTTCTTTGCAATATCTGTGATTTAGTTGACGAAGTGGCATATAATGCTGATCAAATTTATTACATTTCCCCCATTGCTTACATACTGGAGCGAAAACAGTTTAAAAAGGTCTTGGTAAGGGATTTGGGGCCAAAAAATTTCTTCGAGCGCTTTGATGCTCATGACTCGCTGGCGCGGGTCCCCAGTATTATTTTTGTCAGGGTCTGTTGGTTCATCTTAAGTTGTAGTGTTCTGAGTCTTTTGGGGTTTCCCTTATCCCCGTTTTTTTTTTACCCAAACTTAGCATCATAGTGAGTTTTTTTGGGTTCTCTTTTTGTATGAAGTCTGGTTTTTGTTTTTTTTGCTGGAACATTTTTTAGGGGCATTAAGGGAGTTGTTTTTGTTTTTTGTTGTCTTGTAGAGCTGAAATTTTTGGGTCGAAATTTTGGAGGAATTCCCCTTTTTGTTGTCCCAAATTGTTCTGTTGTGCGTTTGGGAGGTGTTTTTTTTTGCTCCCTTTTTTTGCCCCGTCCGTTTTTTTCGAGAGGCCCCCATGTTTTTCATCGGGGGTTCATCGGTGTCTGTTGGGGGTCTGTGGAAGATTTGATGGGATTTTTTGAGTTTGTTAAATTTTTTATGATTGTTGTTTGGTGATGTATAAAAAATATTAAATTTTTTGATGCGATTTTGTTAGTAGGGATCAGTAAAAAAAAAAACTTATTTCATGTTTTGGGCATCTTTGGAAAAAGCAGCAGTCCAGTAGGAAGTGGGCCTGGATCTGGGGTCAAAATATTTTTTTTATTGTTGCTCTTATGCTTTCCAAATTGTTGTATTTCAGTTTCACTTTTTTTTTTTGTTGTTCTATAATTTGTATTTAGGTGGTTTGAGAAAAACATTTGCTAAAAACACCCTTGGATTTCCCTAAAAAATTTTTTGTTTGTGGGAAAGTCTTTAGCTATTTATAGTTTTTTGGGTTTTGTTCGTCGTCTGTTTCTGTTTAAGATTGAATAATTAATTGGGCTTTGCATGCTATTTTATTTAATTCTTTTCCCCCAATTCTAATTTCTCAATTAGGAAACCCCTTTCCTTTGGGGTTTTTGGGGTTTTAGGTTTGTCTATAGCTCCCCATCGGCATCCCTATTTAAACCCCTTTGGGAACTTTTATATTTTTGCAAAATATTTTTTTTATTTTAAAAAAATTAAAATTTTTTATAACATAAAAATTAAAATTTTTTTATAACATAAAAAATTATATTAAATATTAAAGCTAAAATTTAATTTTTTCAAAAAATCCCCTTGTAAAAAATTTTCGGGCCCCTTAGTAAAAATAGGAGTTGTGCTATTGATATTTTACGCTCATTTTTTCAGAAAAACAAAAACAAAGATGACTTTCACATAACGAATAGCCATTTATTCGATTTCACCTGCTTCAACCTCTCTCGCTGCTGCTTCCTTCCCTTTTTGCTTTTATATCTCTTATAAAAAGGGTCAGTACTTACTATTAAAAATTAATAATAATATCTTAACAGACTTATCAATTATTCACTTCTAAAAGGAAAGTTCCATGTTGATTTAATTAGATAATATGAGTTTGGATAAGATTTAAAAAATTCTTCAAAAAATTTTAACCATCACAGTAATTTGTGGGTGTTTTGTGGTATGTATGATCCCAGGTCTTATACAAGATGACGTCTATGGGCGCTGGTCTATTGCAAGAATTGCTCCTTTGTACTTTCCGTGTTTTGTGGTATGTATGATCACCAGGTCTCATACGAGATGTCGTCTGTGGGCGCTGGTCTGTTGCAAGAGTTGCTCCTTTGTACTTTCCTTGGTACTTTGCAATTATTTGTTTGATTACTGATAGGCAAAATTCACCATATTTTGATGTTTTGTTGGTCTTCAATTTGTATATATTATAAGCATTTAGCATGGCATTTGTTCCCAAATGGACAAGATGACTTTATTCCACTTTGTGTTTCATCAAAGTCATGGAGACTGGGAACAAACTCATCACCGTCCTGCCAATCCCAGATGCGGTCTGCTGATGGAGGCTGGATATTGTACAGTTTTTGTGGTTTTTCAGGTTGTAGTTGTTCAGGTTGTGGGAGTGTGGGGTAGGGTGGTTGTTTTGCTGAATCAGCAGTGTGGGTAGTCTCATCATTTATACCCATCCTTACAATATCGTCATCTTCACTATCAGGTTGTAGTGTTCTACTTCGTACATACTGCCGCTTCACTGGGGAATATTCACTCTCACTGTCAATGACCTTTAAATCATTATTACTGTTATCATCTGGGTGTTTTATACGATCAAATAGTTTCCTCTTTAAGAGAAAATTCCAAAAATAACTTAATTTTAAATGAGTTCTTGCTAATTGACCAGTTTTACATATTCGGCACAACAATAATAATAATAATTGATATTTGTTATAGTTAAACTTTTTTTTATTATTTTAGGTTTATCATATTGGCAGTGTGTTCAGTATTGGGTATAATATACCGACTAGCAACTTTTGTACCCATTATTAGAAATACCATTCTAATTATGAAAGTTCATCATCGCCATCGTCTTTCAATTAAAAAAATTTCCAAAAAATGTAAAATAGGTGACTGGTTCTTTTTATATCAATTAGGTTAGTTTATTAAAGATTAACTAAATATTTAAATATTGAAAAATATTTCATAAAAAAATATAAAAAAATTTAAACGTTAATTGATTTTATATCTTTTCAGCCAAAAATATGGATTCACTGATCTACGAAGAATTTATTCAAAAATTAGATTTAAGTCTTCAAAGATAATAATCTTATGGCCAATACAAGCACAAGATATAACATTCTCTTTATTTCCAAGTGATGGAACGAAATAAACAAAGTATAATAAAATGAAATAATTCTTTCATTTATTTTATTTTTAATATCCAAAATTTCACAATATTTTATTTAATGTTCAAACTTCAAACATTTCCAAAATTTCATTCATATATTTCACAATATTTTATTTAATGTTCAAACTTCAAACATTTTTTTTAACACATAATAGTATAAACAAAATTATTTCAAAAAAATCATGAGAAAAAGAGTATGATGTAAAGAATTAATATAAAAAGACTCAAAATATAAAACATTTATACATAAATTTTAAATATTCAAATCAAAATATTAAACAATTACATATTTTAAATATTCAAGAGACTTTAAAATATTTATAGTCATATTTGTAGTAATGTTAAGATCAGCTTCAAAAATTGAATTACAGCAAATGAATTAGTCTTTTGCTAAAAGAAAGTAGTAGTTTTTTATTTGCAAATACTTTTCGAAATGTTTCCATGTGTTTTTTAAGATCATCATTTTCTTTTTTGAGCATTTCAAAATCTTTTAATAGTTCAAACACATCTATATGATTTACACCACCAGTTTTAATGGGAATTTTAATAGGCATTAAAATTACTGGTTGGGTACATGGACTAATGGGATATAATGATGAAGAAGACATTTGTTCCTCCTCAAGCTTTTGTTTTTGAGATGATGATGGTGGTGGTTTATCATCTACAGAATTGTTTCTAGGTACTGAATTTTTTAATAGTTCAGACACATCTACAGCACCATTTTTAATGGGAATTTTAATAGGCATTAAAATTACTGGTTGGGTACATGGACGCTTCTGTGATGGTAATGATGAAGAAGACATTTGTTCTTCAATCTTTCGTTTTAGATGATGGTGGGGGTGGTTTATCATCTTCAGAATTTTTTTTAAAGGTTTTATTGACCTTCTATTCTGTGTTAAAGATGGAGGTAATCTTGAAGGTACATTAACTCTTGCAGCTAAATCAGATGTTCGGCCCAAATTTAAAAGAACTGCTGAATTATCATTGTTACCACTACCGGAACACGTACCAAAGATTTGTACTAGGATATCACTATTATGTGAAGAAAACCATTTCAACCTGAAATAATTAAAATAAAAATATAAGTTTGATAAATAAATCCATTAAAGAATCAAGCCTTTTATTAATATATATAACATTAAGTTTATTTATAAAAAATGTCTGACTACTATTTTCACCTGTTGACACACTAGTCAAAACTCCTACTAACACCATTTTTGTTAAGAGCAATTAACAATGAGACTTACTTAACACGTGTTGACACTCCCCAGTCAAGTCTCCTACTAACACACATTGCAGTTAAGAGTTCAACTTATATATATAAAATGGACAAAACGTTTTGTTTTTTAAAATTTTTTTATAGAAAATGTTTAAAATGGACAAAACGTTTTGTTTTAAGTTTATTTATAGAAAATGTGTTTTGTTGTTTGTTAACTGCTGTGTCATGTCACCCTTCTTCCTGTACAAGTCAAACTGACCCAGACTGTTAGTCCCGTAAATACTTTAATTAGCAAGAGAGATTCTAAATCCGTTGTCGGTAGGTTTTAAGCAGTGATATTATTTGAGTTGTTGTAATCTGTGGTTGAGGTTGCGCCACTTTTTTTTCATATTTCTTCGTTGTCTTTTGTTTTTGTTTCTAGTTTTTTGTTTCCTCTTTTTGTTTCTTCGTTGTTGCAATTTGGAAAAATGCTCCTGATGCTCCTGTTCATTATGCCTGGTTGAGTGGGCACTCGGATTCTCTATACCCATTTTTTGATAAGGGTGATGATGATGCTGATGCTCTGCTGCTATAGCATCCTGTCTCATCATTGACATTTTCCAGGCTATCTCGAATTCTAGCGAGTCTCTTGGACATTTAGGGTTCCAGACATGATGTTTCTGCTTGCAATTCGGACATCGTGGAGTAGGTGGTGATGCATTTTTTAACTTGAGAATGCATTCTTTTGTAGAATGGGGCAGGCTGCAGACACCGCAAATTTCTCTGTTCAGATAACATGTGTCCATAACGCTGGCACTTGAAACAGCAAATTGGTTCTTCCATGAAAATCTCGACATTGTACCGACCCCAAAAACCAAAATCCAGCTGGAATGGTAGTGGTCCTATATGCTGAATAAAGACTTGCTGAGTTTGTACGTTACCCGCCAACTCTTCTACTTTGAAATGTTGAGCTAATACAATATTGGGGTGAGTTGCTATTGCTTCGATGGGAAACATCAGTTTTAAAGTTATATACATTTTCCTGTTAATAGGAGTTATTATTATTTGTTCTCCCCTCAAGTTAAACCATATTTTAAACCTTAGTTTATTCTGTGTTGTTAGGTGTGTAATCACGCCATAATACTATGGAAATTGCCAAAAAAAATACTGATAGAGTATAATGTAAAAAGATAAATATAATGTAAAGAAATGAATATAAATTTTCAAACTCACATTCATAATTTTTTAAAAATGTAGCTTAATAACCATCAGAGAGTTATTTTCATAATAATTTTGTACAGCTTTATCATTAGTGTAAAAAGACTCAAAATTTAAACAATCATATAAATATTCTAAATACATAAGAACCTTTAAAACATTCATTGTCATATTAGTGGTAATACATATATCAATTTCTTCTTCAATCTTTGAATTACTATCATTGCAAGGTATAGCAATTTCATAATAATGACATGTTTTTAATACAAGTGGTAATGATGTATGATTTAAATAATAATCATAAAGATATACATTGATATTAGGCCATGATATATGAATTTTAGCTGGTATACAGTTTTTTTCTTTAAAAATCCAATCAAAGATTGAATCATTAAAGTAGGAATCATCATCTGTAAAAAAAAAAAAAGAAGGAAAAATTTAGATAAATAAATAAATATATTTTCAAATTTTTTTATTCAGTAATTTAAATATTATACATTTAAATCTATACTTACTTTTAATTCCATTAGTTATACCTAATAAAATGATGAATAACAGTAGCATTAAATTTAAAAATTTTCAGTGTGGAAATGAATGGAAAACTCATATATATAGTGGAGGATTGATTACTCACAGGATTATTGTTTACTTCAATTTTATTTTTTTAATTACATAAATTCTGAGAACAATTTTTTCAATAATTTAAATTGAAAATTATATTGAAACATTATTATTATAATCTTCTTCAAGTTTTACGTCTTAATGAATGTTGATACTTTTCTTGAAAAAAATTTTTCAAGTTAATATTTGGAATATTTAACAATAGGTTATATCTTCTTTTCCATTTAATCTCTTTATCTTCTTCTGTGACACATTTTCTTCTCTTCATCTCTTCTTCTTCACTTTGAAATATAAGTCTCGGAAAAATCATCATCTTCTTCTTTGTTACCGTCTTTCGGTAAAATTCACTGGTAGCATCTAACGTTGCAATAACACCGTCTTTTTCATTTTTATCAGAAACTACTACATTTTCATCTTCTTCTTCTTTGTTATAGTCTTCGGTAAAATCACTGGTAGCATCTAACGTTACAATAACACCGTCTTTTTCATTTTTATCAGAAACTACTACATTTTCATCTTCTTCTTCTTTGTTATAGTCTTCGGCAAAATCACTGGTAGCATCTAACGTTGCAAAAACACCGTCTTTTTCATTTATCAGAAACTACTACTTTTTTCATCTACCCCTCTTCTCTTTATTATAGTCTCAGCAAAATCACTGGTAGCATCTAACGTTGCAATAACACCGTCTTTTTCATTTTTATCAGAAACTACTACATTTTCATTACTGCTAGCAGTATTTATAAAAGATTCTACTTCAACAATGACATTAACTTTATTGTCCAAAACTTCTACTTTTCTTCTTTGTTATAGTCTTCGGCAAAATCACTGGTAGCATCTAACGTTGCAATAACACCGTCTTTTTCATTTTTATCAGAAACTACTACATTTTCATCTTCTTCTTCTTTGTTATAGTCTTCGGTAAAATCACTGGTAGCATATAAGTTACAATAAACACCGACTTTTTCATTTTTATCAGAAACACTACATTTCCATCTTCTTCTTCTTTGTATAGTCTTTCGGCAAAAATTCACTGTAGCATCTTACGTTGCAATAACACCGTCTTTTTACATTTTATCAGAAACTACTGACATTTTCATCTCCTTCTTCTTTATCTAGTCTTCGCAAAATACTGGTAGCTCTAACTTGCAATAACACCGGCTTTTTCATTTTCTCATAAACTACTACATTTTCATAACTGAAGCAGTAATTATAAAAGAATCTCTACTTCAACATTGACAATAACTTTATTGGTCCAAAAAACTCTACTTTTTTCTTCTTGTTATAGTTCTTGCGGCAAAATCACTGGTAGCATCTAACGTTGCAATAACACCGTCTTTTTCATTTTTATCAGAAACTACTACATTTTCATCTTCTTCTTCTTTGTTATAGTCTTCGGTAAAATCACTGGTAGCATCTAACGTTGCAATAACACCGTCTTTTTCATTTTTATCAGAAACTACTACATTTTCATCTTCTTCTTCTTTGTTATAGTCTTCGGTAAAATCACTGGTAGCATCTAACGTGCATTAACACCGTCTTTTTCATTTTTATCAGAAACTACTAACAAAAATTTCGATTACTGCTACAGTTTTATAAAAGAACTACTTCAACAATGACATTAACTTCTTTATTGTCCAAATCTTCTACTTTTTCTTTTTCATCACTTTCCTTGTTGCAGTTTTGTACTTCTTCTTTGTTATCCATTTTATTATCAATAATATTATTAGTATTACTATTTAATGAATTGTTATTGTCCAGTAGTTTTCGAAGTTCAGATTCAAGACTACATTTGATATACATTATTTCATCTTTTAATTAATAATTTATAAGATTTTTTTGGAAATAAACATAATAATTTTATGACATAATAAAATTATATTTATAATTTGTCTTCCTACTCTCTTCATATTAACTGTTCCATATTGTTTTGCACCTGTGTTTCTTCCATAATTATCATGAAAAATTTACTATATCAACAGATTAATACTAGTGATTATATTTTAAAAAAAAATAAAAAAAAAATATTTTTCTTTTAATTATTTACATTTTGATTATGTTCAATTATATTATCGTTTGTTAGTCGATTAGATTCTGAAATTCTTGAATACTACGGTTGTAAATTCAACTAATGTGATTCAGGGATTCCTACTATAATTATGGGAATTTAAATAGAGATAATGTTGGATATGTGCTTTCTACAAATTTAATGAGCATCAGAAATAGTGATATTTTTAAATGCTTTGGAAAATTTTTTAAAAGAGTTTGATATCGTTTCAAAGTAACAATACCAAATTTATTTTCAACTAAGTTAAATGCTTCCATAATTCTAGAGACTATTCCTCGTTCAGGAGAATAAAATTCCTGTTTATTCTCTAATATTATGTTGAATATATTCCCACAAAATAATGACTATGCACATCAACAAACCACGGCGAATCAAGATTACGATTAACAATTTGCATGAATAAAAAGAGCCATCATACCTTCATAAGTCGTATTTTTTCGTTCAAGTGGTTATAAGAGGAAATTGAGGAAAAATTGAAAACTCAAATGATGTAGGATATCCAAATCAAAACGTGATCGAAACGAAATAATTCGAAGCCTTGTATAAGATGCCGAATCTTATTCAGTCAATGAAGGACAATTATTACCGAATAAAAAAAATGGAGGGGGCTAAATAGTAGTTTCTCCATCCAGCATAATTTTGACGAATCCATACAGGAAGAATTGCCACTCAGTTGTTTTAAAAAGAGAGCAATTTAATGGTTATAGTTGTACTCATTTCAATCCATATACCATATTTTTCACCTGCTTTCCCCACCTCGACCTAAATCGTTGGGGGGTTTATTCGTTCTTGGAGACCTTTATGAGCCGTATGAGTTGATAAAATTCCCGCTGAATCACCCAGTATCATTGTATAATATTAATAAAACCTTTTTGCCTGAATTAGAATCACACCAATACAAAGAATAATTTTTTTATCAGTTTGGACGATGACATGCTCTAACTATGAGTGTAAAAAAGTATCACATAGTAGCTGCATCAAAACTAAATGATTTGAAAAGGGTTAATAATATATCCACAAGAGACAAGGAACATGCAGGCTGGATAGGAACACACCACTTGATCTGTTTTTATATGACGACCATTTAATTTAAGATTATCTTTTTAAATTTCATCTAACATTTGAAATTTTTTCGCAATATTAATATTTTATTTTATTTACATACACAATACTCATATTCTCTATCATATTATTTATAAGGGAAAAAAGTATTTAGAAATGTTTTGACAATATTTCAGCAAATTTTGTTAAAGATTCTATTGAAGTGAATCATATTTTGTAAAACCATAGTATTTAACTAAACTCGCCAATTCATTAAAACACTCTTCTGACAAAGTCTCTTATTTAAATCAATAAATATTGTTCACGACTCATTATAAAAATTTAAGATTATTGTTTTTCGAAATTAAATCTTTGTTTTCATATTCTGTATTAATAACTCTTTTTATTATTGACAAAATTGTTGTTTAAGAAAATTGCTCTGTGAAATAAGTTGAAGTAAATTTTTCAACTTTGACCAATTATATCATGGTCTATATCCCGATGAAAAGCTGATTTGGTACAGGTAATGGTAACATATCAAAAACATTATAAGTTTTTGTTACAACTACCACTTAAAAAATAACAAGATGGTGAAGAATATAAAAGCGTGCAAATCTAATATATCCCATAATTAGTGTAAAAACTTTTAATTGAATTTACTCATACACAATAATGAATTATTTTTTTTCTTTTGTATATAAACTGTAATGTAACAATTATTGGGAACTACTCTCTTTTTTTCCTTTTATTTTTTTTTAAGGATTCAATAGGTCAAAGGAGGACAATGTAGAAGAGGATTTTAAACGATTGATCTTTTTGTTGTATAGTTTGTTGTTGTTGATGTTGAAATATCTTTGTTGTTGCATTTTTTGCTTTTGTGTTTTTTATTTATTCTTCTTTGGGTTCTGTCTGTTTTATGTATATGTTTGTTCAATTTGTTGTAATTGTTCTAAATATGACATAATAAACTCTCTTTGTAAAATGAGGCGGGAAATATATGTCAGTTCTGGACAAGAAGTGAAGTACTTATTTGTCCATGAGTCCTTGGTCCATTTTTCTTTTGTTATTATCCCAAACCATACATGTAACGAGAATTTGTTTTCACATATAATAGCTTAAAAATTCTAATAAATTATTATAATCTGATGGTATTAAAATTTTGTAATATTGTATAACCAAATTATATACGAGGAAATTCACTATGGATAGTATTAATACAGTTAGCAGAAGGACAATCGATATTCGCATTATCTAACATAGTCAGTTTCCATTGATTAGCAAAATTTGATCATAGAGGTTCATTTCAAGGATCATCTTAAAATGCTTCGTGAATAGAAACAACATTATCTTTATGATAAGTAAATAAAAGGCATAATATAATCAATCTTCAAACAAACATTTTTTAATGTTTTCCGAAGCTTTTGTGTGGTGAAATATAAATCATTTCATAGAGAGATTCAATCCATTGGTTTTCTCGTAAACTTCCACTACAATTAGAAATAAAATGATGATAATCTTTATATTGCAATTATCTACTTTTTTTGTTGCTTTTTCGGTACTCATAAAGAAGAGACAAAAAGAAAATTAACCGTGAGATAATGTCGAGAATCCTAAGAACATAAAACGAACAATATGCAAAATATTATATGTGTTGTAATGTTTTTAGACAAAAAGGTTCTGTATCTTCTATTTCCATCACATCCTATAACTGACGATGATCTCAAAGTTTAATAGTGAAAATCTGTTCAATAAAAATGTAACATTCTGGATGTTTTCACCAATTACAATTATTATTATTATTATTATTATATCTACAGAATTTTTCTATCAATCGAAGATATTGAGGAATTTCACGAATTAAAATTTACTTTCTGGAAATTTGTATTAAGCTTCTATTAAATATCCATCACCATTTTTACAAATTATTATATTTAAATATATTGAATAAATTTATTAATTTATATATTGGAGTTTTTATAACCTTTAATTTTGTAGAGGGAATACAGAAATATCCAACCAAAAGCTTATGAATGTGAATTAGTCACTGTGATGACCGTGTTACCATATTAATAGAATTGTTTGGATGTACTTGAGAATTTTGTTTTTTGGGTGATTTTCATCATAATCACTATTAGAACTACTATTACTATTACTTTTTAAAATAATTTTTCTGTATAATTATCATTTTTATTTCTAATAAATGCTCTTAAAACTAATTTGAAAATCAGTAGAATAATTCATTTTTTTACAAATAAAAGTATCAAATTCCAATACTATTATTTTTTTCATGATTTTTACAATATTAAAAATAATTGAAAGAAAGTTCAATATTTTGAAATATCCAAACTATTATGTAATTCTGGGGAGTATATATATATCATATACATAATTATGAAAAAATACTTGCAAAGGTAAAAAAGTTCAATCCATTTCTCTACAGGAATCTAACAAAAAATTTTGAATTATCTTTTGAGAACCAAAAATACTAAATTATTATTACTGTCAACATAATCTTCTAATAATTTTGCTTACATGATTTTACAATATGGGAAAAAAAAAAACAAAATCATAATAAAATACCGAAATAAAAGGAATTTCAATATGAAATCTCAAAAGCAAAAGTTTCTGTTTTACCCATAATATATACTGGGAGTCCAATATAAATCCTACAGAATAGTCAAATGATAAATAAGTTCATAAACAATATAATTTGGATAAAAATTTTGTTTATTCATTTTGTCTAAAATTTTAATTGCAAAGAAGAAGTGATGACTGCTTTCAACTTTATATTCCTAGTTATTTCAATAGTAGAATAATCGAGACAATTTAACTAATACTTGCTTCTTTATATTGTTTTAAAACAACATCTAAAACACAAAGAAAATTTCATTAAACTGGGTAAATTTAACTACATGAATCCACTTATCAAGTCCTTAAGAAAAACGACCGATAAAAATTATGAATTTCTTTTCTCTCCATTTTCTAATTATTAACAAAAACTGTAGATTTAGCCTTTCATTTTTTTTCTAAACACCAAATCCCATATATTTGTGTTTTTCATGGTAGTAGTGTTGTTAGTATTAATAGTAAATTAAGATATTTTAACTATAATAGTAAAAGTTCCTTCATCAGAATCACAATATATTCTTCACTTAGTTTAATTTTAAAAAACTCTTTTATCATTGGTAGAGGCATATCCCATTCTTTGTCTTCGTCCTCTCAACAATTTCATCATTTTTATATTTTTTTTTCTAATTTTATATTATATTTTTAAAAATAATTTTTTTTTATATTTTTAAAAATATTTTTCTTTTATCAGGTTTTTATCATTGTATTTTCAAATTCCACAAAGAATTACAACAAAAATTGGACAAAAACATAAAATAAATAAGAATTATTAATAATACCGGAGAAACCATTATATAAGACAATAATTTTCTTTTTCTTCTTCTTTTTGTATATATTTAATACTATGAGAATTTTTAGATTTTCTATTGAATTTATCATTAATGGAGGAGAATTATTATATTACCTAACTTCAAAGTTTTTTTTTATCGTGAACCATTATTATCATAATTAAAATACTTGGATATATTATTAAAAGAATACTAATACTAATTCTTTAATCATTATTATTATTCATTAAACAGAACTACTGATACAGTTATAAAGCGAAGTACATAGCAGCTACTCATTATTAATATACTTGGTACATAATACAATCCTGTCAACAGACACTAGTCATCATCCATAAACTAGCACAGCCCAACTAACACAAATCACAATACAACATAACTATAAAACAAAAGTAACAACCGGAATCTCAATACAACAACACCTAACTATAAATGAAATAAGTAACAAACTGAACCTAGGCCCACAATAAAAATATTAATGGTAATAGTGAAAATGGGGATACCAATTTAAGCAACCTCGTCCTATCCACAAAAAAAATTGATATGAAATTGCTCCTAACCAAAATTATGATAAACTGACAAAAATAATGAGCCACAATGAAAAGAAAACTGGTTGTCATTATGGAATAACCCCCAAGTTTGAACTGGCACCTAGCCACAATGAAATGAAAACTGGTTGGTCAATATTGAATGACCCCCAAGTTGAAACTGGCACCTAGCCACAATAAATGAAAACTGTTGGGGCCAATTATAAACCGACCCCCCAGTTTGAACTGGCACCTAGCCCCAATGAAATGAAAACTGGTTGGTCAAGTTATGAACTGACCGACACCCACAAGTTTGAAAACTGGCAAATAGCCACAAAAGAAGATGAAAAACCTGTTGGACAATTTATAAACCACCCCCAAGTTAGAACTGGCACCTAGCCCACAATGAAATGAAAACTGGATGTCAATAAAACTGAGACCGACCCCCAAGTTTGAACAGGCAACCTAGCCACACTGACATGAAAACTGGTTGTCAATTATAACTGACCGACCCCCAAGTTGAACTGGCACCTTAGCCACAATTAAATCTTGTAAGACTTTACAATATAAACAATTACACTTTTAATCTAACAATTTCATTATATAAAATTAATCACACTCATAAGTTAAGTCTATCTTATTATTTAATTTTTAATTACTTCTTGTGTTTTTTTAATAGTTACTTTTGTCTTCTTAAACTATTTTTTTGTTTCTTTAATTTACATTAAAGTAAAATTCAGACTTCATGAAGAATTTGACTTTCTTTCTTTTATTTCTTTTTAAAATACACAACTTAAGTATCTTCATCATTAATTGTTTCAGTAATAGCATCTCCACTTCTGTTTTGTTGTAGTAGTATGTTCATCATCACTAGCTATTTTCTTTGCTGTATTTCTTATAGCACATCCTCTTCTGTTTTTGTTGTAGTAAGTTCATCACTATCTGTTTCTTCAGCTGTTTTTCTATAGCATCATCCTCTTCATTTTGTGTAGTAGTGCTGTTTCTTCTGTCTCTGTTTTTCTTTTAGTACTTTCATCATTAATTGTTTCAGTAAGTAGTTTCTCTTGTAGTAATTTGTTTCAAAACTATGTCATATTCATCTTCTTTGTTTTTGTTGTAGTTTTAGTACTTTCATCATTAGTAGTAGCTTTTCTTGTAGTTTCAGAAACTACCTCTTTTCTTTTTGTACTTTCATCATTAATTGTTTCAGAAATAGCATAGTCGTACATTTCAGATTGCTTATCGTCATCATTAGTAAACATATTCTTAACACACTGCTCTACATTATCAGCATCAGCAATCAGATATATTGTTTTTGGAGTATCCATTTCTTTATTTTTCTGGAAGAGGAATAGGAGACACTATTTCTGAGAAAGGAATAGGAGATGAAGGCCGAGAAAGAGAAAGAGGAGTAGAAATAGGAGAAGAAATAGGAGAAGAAGTAGGAGAAGAAGTAGGAGATAAAGGCCGAGAAAGAGAAGGAGGTGTAGAAATAGAAGAAGTAGGAGATAAAGGCCGAGAAATAGAAAAAGGAGTAGAAAGGGGGGTAGTAGTAGTAGGAGATAAAGACCGAGAAGAAGGAGTAGAAAGAGAAAGTAAAGTTGTTAGAAGTATAAGGTTATCTACAAAATTAGGGATAGTAGAACTAGTAATGGTAGTAGTAGCATTTGTGTTATTTAAACAAAAAATAAAAGAGGTACTAGAAAGAGGAAGAGGGTGAGGGGAAGGAATAGGAGAAGAATAAGGAGGAGGGGGAGTTTGAGAAGGAGAATAGGGAGGAGAAGAAGAAGAAGAAGAAGAAGAAGAAGGGGGAGGAGGAGGTGGTGGGCGAGAATAAAGAGGAGGAGGAGGAGGAGGTGGTGGAGAATAAAGAGGAGGAGGAGGAGGAGGTGCTTGAAGACTGGACAGAAGAGGGTTTTTATTTTCAAGAATTTTAGGAATTGAGGGCATTTTCATTTATTTATTGTAATATCCATTCCACACACCTGAAATAAAACAAATAAAAATTAATATTTGATTTTTTTTTTAGATCAGTTTTAAATTACAAATTAATGTTTCATATTTTTAGTTCAGTTTTAAATTACACTTGATTTTTTTTAAATAAAATATTGTCTTTTTAATTTTATATACCTAAGGGTAATAATATGCCACAGTTTTATATACTCTAAGTAAATAAATTAAATAAAATGTACATAAAATTTATAAAATATATATAAAATTAACAATTCTTTTTTTTAGGTTTAAAATTATTTCATAGATTAATCAACCTATGACAGTTATAATCAATACTCTAATTTAAAATCACTGCCACAGGTTTAAAATCACTGCCACAGGTTTATCTTTCCATTTCCGAAGAGTATGAAGAATCTTCTTTCTAACTTTGAACGAAAAATATTAGAGTCCAGTATTTAATTAATTAACTAACCTATTATTTTTTGTGCTAAAGTTAGTAAGGTCGAATTAATTGAAGAACTGATGGTGAGTGTTGTTCCATTAATTTATTATAGTTTTCTCTCTTCTTAAATATATATATAAGAATGAGGGATCGATAATAAACTACAGGTCAATAATCTAGGTATCTGACTAACGTAAATGATTTATGTAGACTGATTGAAAGTTGTTAAATTAATTGAACCTTTAACAAACAAAAATGAAATAGAGTAAATTAAAATATAAATTACTAAACTACCATTTTCGTTAATAAAGTTAAATTTTGTTCTTATTTTCACTTTTTAACATCAAAGATATCAGAGTAATAATAACCTAGAAACGAGGTTATATTAAAAAATAATAATACTTTATCTTACCATTTAAGGAGAAAAAAGATATGTAATAGAGTATGATGGAAGAGAGAGAGTGTTGTGTGAGATGACGGATCCACTTGATATAGTTACACGTGTTTACCAACTGTTGCTATTTAAAGTTTTCACTGTTTTCATAAACAAAAATTTGTTATTTTATATTATATTTTTAATGTTGAGAATTCAGTCCAAAATTCAGAGTTATTAAATATACTGAAATTTAATATATTGTATTAGATAAAATAAAAATAATGTATTTTCTGATTTTAATATATGTGCTTTTAACCAGTTATTATTTTTTTACTATTTTTATTATTGTTGTATTCATAATTTGTTTAGTTTCTAAAGTATAATCATCGAATGTTTGACAAAAATCCAAAAATTTAAAAAAACATATATTCTATGCTATATGTTCAATTCTCTTTCTGGAAGCACATGCGGTCAGGGTGAGAGAGGGATAATTTATTATAAAATGTATCATATATACTAGATATTTTATTTTTTTATTATCACACTGGCCGATTCCCACCAAGGCAGGGTGGCCCGAAAAAGAAAAACTTTCACCATCATTCACTCCATCACTGTCTTGCCAGAAGGGTGCTTTACACTACAGTTTTTAAACTGCAACATTAACACCCCTCCTTCAAGTGCAGGCACGTACTATCCCATCTCCGGACTCAGTTCCGGCCTGCCGTTTTTCCCTGAACCCTTCATAAATGTTACTTGCCACACTGCCAACAGCACGTCAAGGATTAAAAACCATTTGTCTCCATTCACTCCCTATCAACACGCTCACCGCATGCCGACGGAAGCCAAGCCCTCGCCACACAAAACCCGCCTTTACCCCCTCCTCCAAACCTTCCTAAGGGTGAAAGGGCCGACCCCTTTACCCCGCCTTCCTTCCACTACAGACTGATACACTCCTTGACAGTTATCTTGTATGCTCCATTCTCTCTACATGTCCGAACCACCTCAAACAACCCTTCCTCAGGCCCTCTGACAACATTTTGGTAATCACCGCACCTCCTCCTAACTTCCAACTACGAATTCTCGCATTATATCACTCCACACATTGTCCCTCAGACATGACATCTCCACTGCCTCCAGCTTCTCCTCGCTGCCAGCATTCATCACCCAGGCTTCCACACCCATATAAGACAGTTGGTAAAAACTATACTCTCATACATTCCCCTCTTTGCTCCAAGGGACAAAGTTCTCTGTCTCCACAGACTCCTAAGTGCGCCACTCACTCTTTTTCCTCATCAATCTAATGATTTCACCTCATCTTTCATAGACTCATCCGCTGACACGTCCACTCCAAATATCTGAATACGTTTCACCTCCTCCATACTCTCTCCCTCCAAACGGATATTCAATCTTTCATCACCTAATCTTGTTTGTGTATCCTCATAACCTTACTCTTTTTCCTGTATTCACCTTTAATTTTTCTTCATTTGCACCACCCTAACCAAATTTCATCCACCAATCTCTCAGCGTCTCTTCAGAATCCTCCCAAGAGCACAGTGTCATCAGCAAAGAGCAGCCTGTGACAACTCCACCTGTGTGTGATTCTTTATCTTTTGAACTCCACGCCTTCTTGCCAAGACCCTTCGCTTTGCTATTTCACTTACAAACCCCATCTCATAAATAATTAAACAACCACGGTGACATCATACATCCTTGTCTAAGGCCTACTTTTACTGGGAAAAAAAATTTCCCTCATTTCTACATACTCTAACTTGAGCCTCACTATCCTCGTAAAAACTCCTCACTGCTTTCAGTAACCTACCTCCTACACATACACTTGCAACATCTGCCACATTGCCCCCCTATCCACCCTGTCATACGCCTTTTCCAAATCCATAAATGCCACAAAGACCTCTTTAGCCTTATCTAAATACTGTTCACTTATATGTTTCACTGTAAACACCTGGTCCACACACCCCCTACCTTTCCTAAAGCCTCCTTGTTCATCTGCTATCCTATTCTCCGTCTTACTCTTAATTCTTTCAATTATAACTCTACCATACACTTTACCAGGTACACTCAACAGACTTATCCCCCTATAATTTTGCACTCTCTTTTATCCCCTTTGCCTTTATACAAAGGAACTATGCATGCTCTCTGCCAATCCCTAGGTACCTTACCCTCTTCCATACATTTATTAAATAATTGCACCAACCACTCCAAAACTATATCCCCACCTGCTTTTAACATTTCTATCTTTATCCCATCAATCCCGGCTGCCTTACCCCCTTTCATTTACCTACTGCCTCACGAACTTCCCCCACACTCACAACTGCTCTTCCTCACTCCTACAACATGTTATTCCTCCTTGCCCTATACACGAAATCACAGCTTCCCTATCTTCATCAACATTTAACAATTCCTCAAAATATTCCCTCCATCTTCCCAATACCTCTAACTCTCCATTTAATAACTCTCCTCTCCTATTTTTAACTGACAAATCCATTTGTTCTCTAGGCTTCCTTAACTTGTTAATCTCACTCCAAAACTTTTTCTTATTTCAACAAAATTTGTTGATAACAGCTCACCCACTCTCTCATTTGCTCTCTTTTTACATTTCTTCACCACTCTCTTAACCTCTCTCTTTTTCTCCATATACTCTTCCCTCCTTGCATCACTTCTACTTTGTAAAACTTCTCATATGCTAACTTTTTCTCCCTTACTATCTCTTTACATCATCATTCCACCACTCGCTCCTCTTCCCTCCTGCCCCACTTTCCTGTAACCACAAACTTCTGCTGAACACTCTAACACTACATTTTTAAACCTACCCCATTCCTCTTCGACCCCATTGCCTATGCTCTCATTAGCCCATCTATCCTCCAAGCTGTTTTAATCTTACCCTAACGCCTCCTCTTTTAGTTTTTTTAAACCCTTTACCCT
>NC_069485.1:21778497-21794508 GCF_026875155.1 Cherax quadricarinatus
AAATTTTTTTTATTTTATTTTTAATATCCAAAATTTCATTCAATGTTCAAACTTCAAACATTTTTTTTAACATAATAGTATAAACAAAATTATTTCAAAAAAATCATGAGAAAAAGAGTATAATGTAAAGAATTAATATAAAAAGACTCAAAATATAAAACATTTATACATAAATTTTAAATATTCAAATCAAAATATTAAACAATTACATATTTTAAATATTCATAGTCATATTTGTAGTAATATAAGTTTTTAGATCAGCTTCAAAAATTGAATTACAGCAAATGAATTAGTCTTTTGCTAAAAGAAAGTAATAGTTTTTTATTTGCAAATACTTTTCTAAATGTTTCCATGTGTTTTTTAAGATCATCATTTTCTTTTTTGAGCATTTCAAAATCTTTTAATAGTTCAAACAAATCTATATGATTTGCACCACCAGTTTTAATGGGAATTTTAATAGGCATTAAAATTACTGGTTGGGTACATGGACTAATGGGATATAATGATGAAGAAGACATTTGTTCCTCCTCAAGCTTTTGTTTTTGAGATGATGATGGTGGTGGTTTATCATCTACAGAATTGTTTCTAGGTACTGAATTTTTTAATAGTTCAGACACATCTACAGCACCATTTTTAATGGGAATTTTAATAGGCATTAAAATTACTGGTTGGGTACATGGACTAATGGAATGTAATGATGAAGAAGACATTTGTTCCTCCTCAAGCTTTTGGTTTTGAGATGATGATGGTGGTGGTTTATCATCTACAGAGTTGTTTCTAGGTTCTGCTGACTTCCTTTTCTGTGTTAATAGTTCAGACACATCTACAGCACCATTTTTAATGGGAATTTTAATAGGCATTAAAATTACTGGTTGGGTACATGGACGCTTCTGTGATGGTAATGATGAAGAACAAATTTGTTCTTCAATCTTTCGTTTTTGAGATGATGGTGGTGGTGGTTTATCATCTTCAGAATTGTTTTTAGGTTTTATTAACCTTCTATTCTGTGTTAAAGATGGAGGTAATCTTGAAGGTACATTAACTCTTGCAGCTAAATCAGATGTTCGGCCCAAATTTAAAAGAACTGCTGAATTATCATTGTTACCACTACCTGGAACACGTACCAAAGCTTGTACTAGGATACCACTATTATATGAAGCAACCATTTCTAACCTGAAAATAATTAATAAAATATAAGTTTGATAATAACATTTTATAAAAAATATCTGACTACTATAACACCTGTTTACACACTAATCAAGCTTCCTACTAACACACATTATTGTTAAGATGAGACTTACTTAACACGTGTTTACACTCCCCAGTCAAGTCTCCTACTAACACACATTTCAGTTAAGAGTTCAACTTATATATATAAAATGGACAAAACGTTTTGTTTTAAGTTTATTTATAGAAAATGTGTTTTGTTGTTTGTTAACTGCTATGTCATGTCACCTTTCTTCCTGTACAAGTCAAACTGACCCAGACTGTTAGTCCCGTAAATACTTTAATTAGCAAGAGAGATTCTAAATCCGTTGTCGGTAGGTTTTAAGCAGTGATATTATTTGAGTTGTTGTAATCTGTGGTTAAGATTGCGCCACTTTTTTTTCATATTTCTTCGTTGTCTTTTATTTTTGTTTCTAGTTTTTTTTGTTTCCTCTTTTTGTTAGTTCTTCCATATATGCTGAATAAAGACTTGCTGAGTTTGTACGTTACCTGTCGCCAACTCTTTTACATTGCTTCGATGGGAAACATCAGTGGGTATTGCATCACTACACCCTTATTAACATTTTTCCGAGAATCCAGTTCTTCCAAAGTGAAAGAATGGCGGGTTTTCATAATTTTCCTTTAAAGTTTATATACTTTTTCCCTTTTTAAATGGGTTTAAATTACTGTTTTTGTTAGGGGGTGTAATTCACGGCCAAAAATTATTTTTTGTTCCCCAAAATTTTTAGAAAGTGATGATGATTTTTCCCGGGTTTTTAGCGGGGCCCTCCAAATTGGGTTTGTGATAAAAATTTTTGGGAGACTAGGTTAAAAAAAAGATTTAAGTTTAAAAAAAACATTTTTTTATTTTTTAAATTTAAAATTTTTCCAAAGATTTAACTCATACAATTTTTTAATCAGAAAAATTTTTTAAAAAACACCCTTTTCAGTTAGACAAACAATTTCATTTTAACATAATTTTTTGGGTTTATTTACATATAAAAAGTATAGCAAAGGGGAAATTCCCAAAAAAAAAAATGAAAGAATATAATGTAAAAAGATAAAATTAATGAAAAGAGATGAAAAAAAAATTTTCAAACTTACTTTTACAATTTTTTTTAAAAGTGAAAAGCATTAATAACCATCGAGAGTTTTTTTAAATAAAAAATTTTTAAAAGCTTTATCATTATTATAAAAAGACCAAAATTTAAAAAATAGTAAATATTCTAAATACATAAAACCTTTAAAAGTTCCTTTTCATTTATGGTAATAAAATATATCAATTTTCTTCAATCTTTAAATTTACTATCATTGCAAGGTAAGAAATTTTTCTTTAATAAAGGGGAATTTTTTTTAATACAATTTTTTAATAAATGTATGTTTTAAAAAATAATAATCATAAAGAAAATTTTTATTTTGGGCCATGATATGTGAATTTTAGTTGTATACCAGTTTTTTTCTTTAAAAATCCAATCAAGATTGAATCATTAAAGTGGGGAATCATCATCTGTAAAAAAAAAGGGAAAAAAAAAAAATTTTAAAAAATAAAAAAATATATTTTTAAATTTTTTTATTCGTAATTTAAATATTAAACATTTAAATTAAAACTTTCTTTTAATTCCCTTAGTTATACCTAATAAAATGATGACATTAACAGTAACCAATTGGAAATTAAAAATTTTCAGTGTGGAAATGAATGGAAAAACATTTATATATATAGTGGGAGAATGAAGTTACTCACGAGGAAAATTGTTTACTCTCAATTTTATTTTTTAATTACATAAATATCTGGAAACATATTATTTCATAATTTAAATTTGGAAAACTTAATATCATTGAATCATTATATTATTATCTTGCAAGGTTAACGTCTAATAATGAATTTGATACATTTATTTTCCCTGAAAAAAAATTTTCAAGTTTAATATCTGGAATATTAACAATAGGTTTTATCTTTCTTTCATTTTATCCTTCTTTATCTTTCATGATGACACATAGTTTTCTTCTTTCTTCTTTCTTTTCTTCCTTCTTCTTCATCACACAGTGAAATATATAGTTCTTTTTCGGAAAACTTCTTTCT
Organism: Cherax quadricarinatus; assembly: GCF_026875155.1. Classification (NCBI taxonomy): domain Eukaryota; kingdom Metazoa; phylum Arthropoda; class Malacostraca; order Decapoda; family Parastacidae; genus Cherax; species Cherax quadricarinatus. The sequence goes on from NC_069485.1 coordinate 21,781,784, forward strand.
TTCTCTTCTTTGTTATAGTCTCGTAAAATCACTTGTATGGCCATCTAATTTGCAATAACACCGTCTTTTTCATTATTTATCAGAAACTAGCTACGATTTTCATCTTCTTCTTCTTTGTTAGTCTTTGGCAAAATTCCCCTGGTAGCCTCCTAACGTTATCAATAACACTGTCTTTTCATTTTTATCAGAAACTAACTACGACATTTTCCTCTTCTTCTTCTTTGTTAAGTCTTTTCGCAAAATCACTGGTAGCATCTAACGTTGCAATAACACTGTCTTTTCTTTTTTGTCAGAAACTACTACATTTCAATCTACTTCTTCTTTGTTATCGTCTTCTTCGGTCAAAAACACTGGTAGCATATAAACGTTGCAATAACACACACCGTGCGTTTTCATATTTTTATTCAGAAACTACTACATGTTTTCATTATCTGCTAGCAGTATTTTATAAAAGATCTACTTCAACAATGACATAACTTCTTTATTGTCAAAACTTCTACTTCTCTTCTTCTTCCATTCTTCTGTTATAATCTTCGGTCAAAATCACTGTAGCATCTAGACGTTGCAGTTAACACCGTCTTTTTCATTTTTATCAGAAACTACTACTACTACTATTTTCTTTACTTGACGTATAGCAGTATTTATAAAAGATTCTACTTCAACAATGGACATTAACTTCTTTATTGTCCAATATCTACTACTTTTTCTTTGTTCATCACTTACCTTGTTGCAGTTTTGTACTTTCTATTCCTTTTGTTTATCCATTTTTATTATCCATAAAAATTATTAGTATTACTTTTAATGAATTGTTATTGTCCATAGATTTCGAAGTTTCAGATTCAAGACTATCTTTTTGATAAAATTATTTCCATCTTTTTAAAATAATAATTGTCATAAGATTTTTTTTGAACAAAACAGTAATGAATTTTATTGAGACATAAGACAAATTTTTTATTATTACAAAATTTATTTATAATTATAGTTCTTCATTTTCATTATGAGACTGTCCATATTGTTTTGCCACCTGTTGTTCTGGTCATTTTATAAATGGAAAATTTACTATATCAACAGATTAAATAGATGATTAATTAAAAAAAAATATTGTTCATTAATTATTTACATTTGATTATGTTCAATTATTATTTATCGTTGATAGTCGATTAAGATCCTGAAGGATTTCCTTGAATTAACAACGGTAAAATTTCATCTTAAATGTGATTCAGGAGTCCTTCTAATAAATTATACTGGAATAGTTTTAATAATAATTGTTAGATTATTGTGTTTTTCTACAAAATTAATGAGCCTCAAGAAATAAGAAATTTTTTTTAATGCTTTGGGAAAAATTTTTTAAAAGAGTTGACATTAAATTCGGTTTCCAGTAACAATACCAATTTAGTATTCATACTAAGTTACTTGCTTCCATACTTCCTAGAGACTATTCCTCGTCAGGAGAATAAAATTCTGTTTAGGATTCTATCTAATATTTGTTGTCTAGGAAATTTCCCACAAAATAATTCTATGCCACAACTCAAATCCATGGCTGAATCAAGATTACGATGACAATTTTGCATGAAATAAAAAGAGCCATCCTTACCTTCTTAAGGTCGTAGTTTTCTTGTTTTGTTCAATGGTATACGAGAATTAGGAAAAAATTGAAAACTCAAATGAAGTAGAAATATTCCGAATCAAAACGTGATTCGAAACGAAATAATTCGACACCTTTGTTATAAGAGCCGACTCATCATTCAGTAATGAAGGACAAGTATTACCGATCTTAAAAAAAATGAGAGGTAGCTAAATAGTCGTTTTTCCTCCATCAACAGAATTTTGACGACTCCAAACGAGGTATAATGCCACTTCAGTTGTTGTAAAAAAGAGAGCATTTAATGTTTATTTGCTACTCATTATCATCCATAATACCACTATTTCACTGCTTTCCCCACCTCGACGTAATATCGTGGGGTTCGTTCTTGAGACTTTTATGAGCCGTTATGAGTTTATAAATTCCCGCTGAATCACCCAGTATCATTGGATTATAATCATATTTAATAAAAAACCATTTGTCCTGATTAGGAAAGTCCACCAATACAAAAGGAGTAATTTTTTTTACTCCGTTTTGACGATGACATAGCTCTAATCTATGAGTGTAAAAAGAGTATTAACTATAGGTACTGCATCATAAATAAAGTATTTGACGAAAGGGGTTAATAAAATATCCACAAGAGGGAACAAGAACATGCATGCAGGCATCTGGTACCTCCCACTGATCTGTTTTTATATGACGACCATTAATTTGAATATTATCTTTTACAAACATTTCATCTAACTATTTGAATTTTTTTCCGTTCCAATATTAATATTTTTTTTATTTACTCTCAATACTTCTCCATATTCTCTAATCATATTCATTTTATAAAAGGAAGCGTATTTAGAATGTTTTTGACATGATTTTTCAGGCTTAAATTTGTTAAAGATTCTATTGAATGACCATATTTTTGTAAAAAGCATAGTAATTAATAAACAGCCAATTCATGTAACATCTTCCGGACCAAAGTCCTTAGTTTTAAATCAAAATGGTATGTTCACGACTCTTTGATTAAAAAATTAAGATTAATATTTTATTCGAAATTAAATCTTTGTATTTTCATACTTCTGTATAATAATTCTTTTTTATTATTGGATTAAATTGTTGTTTAAGAAAAATTGCAACTGTGAATATGTAAGTAAATTTTCAACTTTTGACCAATTATATGCTAGGTGGTCCTAGTAATCGATGAATTGGCTGAATTTGTACCTGGTAATGGTAAAATATCAAAAACATTATAATATTTGTTACAGTACTTCCAACTCAAACAATAAACAAGATAGTGAAGATATAAAAAATTCGGTGCGGCAAATCTAATCATCCTATAATAGTGTAAAAACTTTTTTTAGATATTGAAATTTCTACCATACACAATAAATTAATTATTGTTCTTCGAGTTTGTAATTAACTGTACTGTATCCAATTTATTGGTAACTACTCTCTTTTTCCTTTTATTTTTTTAGATTTTCTATAGGGTCTAAGGAGGACATTGTAGAAGAGGATTTTAAACGAATTAGAGATCTTTTTTGTTGTATTGTTTTGTTGTTGTTGTTGAAATTCTGTTGTTTGCAATTTTTGTTTTTGTGTTTTTTGTTTTGATTCTTCTTTGGGGATCTGTCTGTTTTTGGTATTTGTTGTTCAATTTGTTGAAGTTGTATCTACTACGTACATAATAATACTCACTCTGTTTGTAAAAATGAGCGGGAAGAAATATGTCAGATCAGGAACTAGAGTGAAGTGATTAATTTGTCCATGAGCCTTTTGGTCCATTTTCTTTTGAATAATCCCAAACAAAATGTAACGTGAATTTTTTTCCACTCAGATATAGGCTTAAAACTGCTAATTAAATTCTATATAATCTGATGTATTAAAAATTTTGTAATATTGTTTAACCAATTTATATTAACAGGAAGTTCTCGATGGATTAGTATACTGTTAGCAGAAGGTACAATTCCGATATTCGGTCATTATCCTCTAACATAGTCCAGTTCCTTGATTAGCAAACAATTGCGATCTAAGGTTACATTTCGCGGAGAATCATCTTAAATGCTTCGGAATAGAGAAACAACATTATTGATTTATGATAAGTAAATTTTAAAAGGCATAATATAATCCAATCTTCTAATTCAATTTTAATCGTTCCGAAGCTTGTGTTTGGTGAGAATATGATAATCACTTGAAGTCATAGAGAGATTCTATATCCATTTGATGTTTCCCTTTCTCTCGGTAAACTTATCCACTACAGTCTAGAAATAATAATGATGATAATCTTTATATTCAATTATAATGCTTTTTTTGTTTGAGCTTTTTCGGTACACATAAAGAAGAGACAAAAAGAAAATTAACCGTGTGATAATGCAGAATCCTTAGAGACTTAAACGAACAGATTATGTTAAAATATTATATGGTTGTCAATTTTTGTAGAAAAAAAGGTCTTACTTCTATTTCATCACATCCTATAACTGACGATGATCTCAATAGGTTTAATAGTGACAAAAAAATCTGTTCAATATAAAATTGGTAACATTCTGAGTTCCAATTACATTATTATATTATCTACAGAAATTTATCAATAAATCGATCTATAAGATAGAGAGGGAATTTCACGAAATTAAAATTTTACTTTCTCTGAAATTGTATTAATGCTTCTATTAAAATTTCCATCATCAACACCATTTATATACTATTATTATTATTTAAATATTTTGGAAAGTAAATTTATTAATTTATAATATTGGAAGATTTAAATACCTTTAATTTTGTAGAGGGAATAAGAAAATATCCAACCAAAAGCTTATAATGTGACTTAAGTCACCTGTTAGTGACCCGTGTTACAGATATTAATAGAATTTATTGTTCTTGAGATGGTGACTTTTACATCAAAACTCACTATAGAACCTAAGCTATTACTATAACTTTTTAATATAATTTTTTCTGTATAATTTATCATTTTTATTTCTAATAAAATGCATTTTAAACATTCTGAAAATGAATCCAGAATAAATTCATTTTACGAGTCAAATAAAAGTTATCAAATTCCAATAATATTATTTTTTTTCTTGACTTTTTTACAATATAAAAATATTGAAATAGTATCAAATATAGTTGGAAATATCATATTATTATGTAATTTCTGGAGGCGAGTAGAATATATAATCATATACATAATTATTAAAAAGCGATACTGCCATAAGGTAAATAAGTGCAATCCATTTCGTCTACAGAATCTAACAAAAAACTCGAATTTCTCTTTTGAAAGCCAAAATACTAAATTATATTACTGTCATACAAAATCTCTAATAATTGCTTACATGTATCTTCAACCAATAGGCAAAACATAAAACAAAAAGAAAAATAGGAATTTCAATTGAAATCCAAAAGCAAAGTATCAGTTTTAACCCCATAATAAATACTGGAGTCCAGTATAATCCAACAGAATTATTCAACATGATAAATAAAGGCTACAAAAACAATATATATTTGGATAAACAAAATTTGTTTATTATTTTTGTCTAAAAGTTTAATTGTCAGAAGAAGAAGTGATGAGCTGCTTCTAATACTTACTATTCTAGTATTGCAATAGTTAGATGAATCGAGACATTAACTATTACCTGTCTTTATATTGTTTTAAATCGAATCTAAAAACGAAATGAAAATTCTTATGAGAACTGGGTAATATAACTACATGAGATTCCACTTATCATATTCCTTAAGAAAAACGAACTATATAAATTAGATAATTCTCCATTTTTCTAATTGATTAACAAAACTGAAGTTTGGCCTTTCATTTTTTATTCTGACTAACACAACCAAATCCATAAATTTGCGTTGTCATTTATAGGGTTGTTAGTATATCAATATTAAATATTTTACGATAGTAGTAATTAAGTTCATTTGCATCAGAATCCACATATTCTCGTTCACTAGGATTATACACTTTTATCATTGGTAGGAGCATATCCAATTCCTTTGTCTTACCTCATACTCAACTATTTTTTCTGGTCATTATTTTATATTGCTTTTTCTAATTTATATATTTAGTATTTGCTAAAAATAATTTTTTTTGTTATATTTTTAAAAATATTTTTTCTAATCTGGTTATAAATCATTGTATTTTTCATATTCACGGTAAAGAATTCCCATATAAATTTGGAGGGACCAAGAACAATACAATTAAATAAGAAATCTTAGTTAGCATATAACCGGAGAACTATCATATATTTAAGACACAATTTTCTTTTTCATTCTCTTCATTTTGTAATATAATTTAATTTATATCAGAATTATGTTAGTATTTCTTATTGAATTTTTATCATTAATGGAGAGAGAATATTATATTCTAACTTCAAAGTTTTTTTTATAGTGAACCAGTTTATAATAATTAAAATACTTGGATATATTATTAAAAGAATAATTAATTCTAATTCTATTTTAATCATTTTTATTATTCATTAAACAGTACTGATACAGTTATAAAGCGAAGTACATAGCAGCTACTCATTATTAATATTACTTGGTAAATAAAACAATACTGACTACTGACACTTAGTCAGTAATTCATAAACTAGCACAGCCAACTACACAAATCTCAATACAACATAACTATAAAACAAAAGTACAAACTGGAATCTCAATACAACACACCTAACTATAAAATAAAAGTACAAACTGGAACCTAGCCACAATAAAAATTAAAATTCTTTTAGCACCTAGTGCCTATCCACAAAAAAAAAATGATATGAAATTGCTCCTAACCAAAATTATGATGAGCCACAATGAAATGAAAACTGGTTGGTCAATTATGGAATGACCCCCAAGTTTGAACTGGCACCTAGCCACAATGAAATGAAAACTGGTTGGTCAATTATGAACTGACCGACCCCCAAGTTTGAACTGGTTGGTCAATTATGAACTGACCGACAATTTGAACTGACCCCCAAGTTTGGAATGGCCACCCCTAGCACTAATGAAATGAAAACTGGTTGGTCAATTATGAACTGACCGACCCCCAAGTTTGAACTGGCACCTAGCCACAATGAAATGAAAACTGGTTGGTCAATTATGAACTGACCGACCCCAAGTTTGAACTGGCACCTAGCCACAATGAAATGAAAACTGGTTGGTCAATTATGAACATGACCGACCCCCAAGTTTGAATGGCACCTAGCCACAATGAAATGAAAACTGGTTGGTCAATTATGAACTGGCCCCCAAGTTTGAACTGGCACCTAGCCACAATTAAATCTTGTAAGACTTTACAATATAAACAATTACACTTTTTCATCACACTTATTATTTAATTTTTTAATTACTTCTTTTGTTTTTTTAATAGTTTCTTTTACTTCTTTAACTATTTCTTTTGATTCTTTCATTTTCTTTAAAGTTAAATTCAGACCATGAAGAATTTGACTTTCTTTTTTTCTTTTTAAAATACACAACTTAGTATCTTCATCATTAATTGTTTTCAGGTAATAGCCATCATCCACTTTTGTTTTTGTTTTGTAGTGTATGTTTCATCACTGATCTAGTTCTTTTGCTGTTTTTCTTTATAGAATTATCCTCTTCTGTTTTTGTTGTAGTTGTTTTTCACTATCTGTTTCTTCTGCTGTTTTTCTATATAGCATCCTCTTTATTTTTGTTGTAGTAGTGTCTGGTTTCTTTCTGCCTGTTTTTCCTTTTAGTACTTTCATCTTCAGTTATGTAGTAGTTTTCTCTTGTAGTAGTTTCCATAAGCTATGTCAATATTCATCTTCTGTTGTTTTTTTTGTATCATCCTCTTCTATTTTTGTTGTAGTAGTGGCTGTTTCTTCTGCTGTTTTTCTATTAGTACTTTACTTCCAGTAGTAGTAGTTTCTCTCTGTAGTAGTTCATAAGCTATGTAATATTCATCTTTCTGTTTGTTTTTTTTTGTATATCCTCATCTATTTTTGTGGTAGTAGTGTCTGTTTCTTCTGCGTTTTTCTTTTAGTACCTAAGGTAATATATGCCACAGTTGTATATACATAAGTAAATAAATTAAAACCAAAATGTACATAAAATTTATAAAATATATATAAAATTAAACAAATTCTTTTTTTTACGGTTAAAAATTATTTCATAGATTAATCAACCTTAGATAGTTATAATCAATACTCTTAATTTAAATCTCTGACAAGGTTTATCTTTCATTTCCGGAAGAGTATGAAAAGGGAATCTCTTTCTAACTTTGAACGAAAAATATTAGATCAGTATTTAATTAATTAACTAACCTATTATTTTTGTGCTAAAGTTTGTAAGGTCAAATTAATTGAGAACTGATGATGGTCGAGGTGTTGTTCATTATATTTATTATAGTTTTCTCTCTTCTTAAATATATATATAAGACAGTGGGGATACGATTATAAACTACTGGCAATATCTAGGTATCAGACTTCGTAATTGTAGAGCTGATTGAATGTGTTAAATTAATTAATTTTAAAAACAAAAAATGATAGGAGTAATTAATTAATTACTAACTACCATTTTCATGTTAATAAGTTAATTTTTTTGTTCTTTATTTTCTTTTAGCATCAAAAGTCAGAGTAAATAAAAAAAATAAATACTTTACTTTACCATTTAAGGAGAAAAAGAATGTTAGAGATGATGGCAAGAGAGAGAGTGTGTGTTGTGAGATGCAAGGATCCACTTATATAGTTATACGAGTTACCAACTGTTGCTATGTTTAAAGTTTTCACTGTTCATAAACTAAAATGTTATTTTTTTATTTATATTTTTAATGTTGAGAAATTTCAGTTTTTTTTTTTTTTTTTTACCCCCAAAATTCCAGTATTAAATATAACTGAACAATTTCAATATATTGTATATTAAATAAAAATTTAGATTTCTGATTTTTAATATATATGCTTTTGACCAGTTAATATTTTTTTTATATTTTTATTATGTTGTATTCATAATTTATTTAGTTTTCTAAAGTATAATCAACGAATGTTTGACAAAAAATCCAAAATTAAAAAAAAACATATATTCTAAGCTAATATATTCATTCTCTTTCAACACAAATCATTTTGGAAAATTTAGTATTAAATTTCATATATACTAGATGATACATTGTATAGTAAACGAGAATATCCGTAATATTTCTAATTTTATTATGCTTTTTATTTGGCAGCAAATTTTTTCAGTGGTATACCCTACCAATCCAATATCTATGATTCAAAATAATTAGAGTGACATTGGTTGTTTCTTACTTTTCAATTTGTTTTTTTTCACAGTATTATGTAATTTTATTTTTAATTTTAAAGGTTTATTTTATCTACATCATTATCAATACTATTTTTAAAATAATTATGGAGAAATCATATTTTTTCTAAAGATATTTTTGGACAAATAATAATAATTTGGAAGTTACATTTTTGAAAATATAATTTAATAATAATAAGTTTATTTAAAATAGACTTAAACCTTTTTTTATATTACTAATTAATAATGGTCTCTGTCAATATATTTAGTTAAAGCGAAGAATTAACAACTCGGAAATATTTTAAGCCTTGAAAGTATTCCATTTTAAATAAATGATTAAACATTCGTGCTTGTTCACCATGTCATTAGAGTATTTTAATTTGATTTTCATATAAATAAGAGTATAATAAATATATCTGAATCTGTTATTATTAAAATTATAAGTGAACAAATTATACAGTCAAAAAAATCAAATACAATCTATAGAGAAATCTATTATTATTCAACAAAGGGAGAAAAGTTAATAATTTTCAATATTTAAATATAATAAATTGACAATAAACGAAATGGTATTTAATGCTGATTAACCACAACAGGTTACAAAATCGTCATCAAAAATGTCTTTATGTCTTGAAGGAATATTTCTGAAATTAACAATTAATAAACTCGTTTAACTAAGTTATAATCAAGAGGATACTTTACAACTTACACACCACACCATCATAATCTTTATCCATATTCTTTTCTCCTTACCGGTAAGTTATTTAATATGTATTTATTATAATATAAATTAATTTTGTTAATATTTATTTTCATTTACTGAGACTATTAATTTAGGTTACACTTGAAAATTATTTTTAAGAGGTTGATCATAATTATAGTTTAAACTTAAAAACTTAAAAACTTACTAAAATAATATAAATATTATATTTTAATGTAATTGTTGTATTTCAGGTGTTTTGATTGCCATATTCAAGCTACCTTTACCCATTATTTTACTTTCTTTCTTCCTTATTTTACATTTACCATTACTATTTTCTTTCTTTATCTTCATTTTAATTTTCTCTACTTTTATATTTCCTTCTCTTTCCTTGGCCTTTATGTCAAAAAAAAAAATGGATATTTGATATAATAATAAGATTGCTGATGAGACTCAAACAGCAAAAAAAAGAATGTGGAGATGAAACTACAATAAAAGGCGGAGACGGAAATAAAACTACATGTGGTGTCTTTAAAAAGAAAATATGAGTCTTGGAACGTAGTATCCTTATCAAGAAATTGAATTTAATTTAAAAGAAAATGAAAAACCTCAAAAAGAGTTAATTAAAAAACTAAAGGCAAGTTGAAAAAGGTACTCGAATGTGATTGTTATATGTAAAGACATAAAGCTATTAGGTTTAAGTCATTACTAGTTCATCAATGACTAGTTTTGTATTATGGAGTGTAATAATGTCTAGGATAATATAAGGAGTGTAGTGAGATCTCAGAATCTGATAAAAGTATTTTAAAATGTGGAAAACAAAACATTTCTTCCAACATGTAGAATCATATTCTTTTACTCAACATAAATAATTTTTGGAAATTCGGTATCAAATTTCATATTTCTAATTTAATTCATATCTAGATACATTGTATCATTAAACGTAATTAATTGTGTTTTGATTTTATTAACATTTGGCCAATAAAAATAATTTAAAAATAATTAAAGTTACATTGTTATTTTCTTTTGCTTTTCATTGAAATGGTTATTTGATCCTTATCCTTAATCAATATATTTTTTATAAAACAATTATGAATCATATCTGAACTTTTTTCTGACAAATAATACATAATTAGTAATAGTTAATTTTGGGATAATATGATGTTAAAAATAACGACGATTGTTATATTACTAACTTAAAATGTTTGTTATTGTGTAAATCATCTGTAATTCGATTTTTGTATAAAAAAAAGAGAGGTCCCAGGACCGAAACGTTTTCTATAAATATGTTATAGTGTTTTTCTTAGTGTCTTTCTAAACCAAGGTTATATAATCATGTATCCTCTCCACCTTTGCGTTCCATTTAATAAGGAAGTATTACTATAGTAATTATTTTTTATTAGTTTTATTAAAAAATTACAATTAAATTGATATTATATATTCCATGCGAATATGTAAAACTAAGAATCTTAAAAAAATACCTTAACTGAACAAATTATTCATCAGGATTTTAATAATCCAACAATGAGACTGATGTAGAGGCTTTAATATTTTCTTGTTATTTTCGTATTGATATATGGTATTAAAATTCTTTTTAAAGATATTCTTATTCATTGGTGTCAATGTTGTAATCTGATTAAAATTGTAAAAAATTTTAGAAATGTCATCTTCTCTGCTATGGATAATTATATTCTTTCCTGCAACACAAAAAATTTTGGGAAATTTAGTATCAATTCCATATATCTAATAATACCATGGTTTTAAATACATTGTATATTAAACGAAAATATTGTATTTCTGATTTTTAATGTAATTTTAGCTGGCCACAATAATTATAAACAACCTATACAACAGATTTCAAAAAATAATTAGAGTGACATTTGTTAGTTTCTTTATTTTGTCGATTATTTTCTTTCACAGTATTTTAAACTTTAGTTGCATTAAACCCTTTCATTTTCTTGGTTCCTTTTCATCTTCAATTCTAGTTTTTAAAAACAATTACGAAATAATATTTTTCTAGACTTTCTTTTGACAAATAAAAATTATTGGTAACAGTTTACATTTTTGAAAATATAATGTAAATGACGACGAGTCTAATAACCTATACCTTTTTTATATACTAATTAAAAAATGTTTTGTTTATTTTATTTAGTAAAGAGTTAGAATCAACAGACTCAAAATACTCGAGGCCTTGAAAGTACTTCACTTTAATAATCTTACTTTTGTTCGATAAAGATGATTGACCACTCGACGCTAGTTCGCACTGTCATTAAATGAAAAGAATTATCTTTTAATTCGATTTCGGTTTAAATAAGGAGCATAGTAAGTATCTAGGAATAGTTTTTCATCTATTTCTTTTATTGAAACTAATTACAAGGTTAAAAAAAATCAAACATAATCCTTAGAGAAATCTATTAATTTCATACAATGGAGTAAAAAATCTTGATATTTTTAATAATAAATGTAATAAATATTGAACTTCACTTTTGTATTGACATAAAATTATTATCAAAATTATAATGCAGATGACAACCATTAAGTAACGTGGGTTATTAGTATCTAATAGCATATGAATAATGTGGATGTTTTTTTAAATTCTAATAAATCGGTTGTTAAATTGTAGATTTTATAATGCATTTAATGGTACTCAAGTATTTTAAAAAATTGAAATCCATTGTTATTATTTATGAAATATAATCGTTTAAAATTTTTATAGAATGTGTAGATTCATCATCATTATTATTGTTCTTCTGTCGAAGGGACTTTGAAATAATGAAATAGGTTTTCTGCAATATCGATAATAGAGTTGGGCGAAATGGCATATAATGCTGATTAATAATTACTTTTTGCCATTGCTTACAAACTGGAGCACAACAATTTAACAAACCTCATAAGGGGATTGAGCAAAAATGTTTTGGAGGAATATTTCTGATATTGCTTTCCATTGTTTATTTATAAGAAGATATTACTATAGTGTTTTTTTTATAGTTTAATAAAAAAAAATTACTTTATTCAACTCCTTTATGAAAATAAAAGAATATCTTTAATTCGATTTTTGTATAAAAAAGAGCATGGTAAGTATTTGGAATAGTTTTTCATCTATTTATTACTGATAAAAAAATTTATATTTCAAATAATGAAAAAAAAATAATATTTTATTAAATATATTAATTTATTTAATATATTATTCAAAAAAAAATAATTTTTAAAATGAAAATAAAA